>BPLR01015008.1:0-63139 GCA_021605095.1 Caerostris extrusa | reverse complement strand
ATGTATAAAAACATGTATAATATTTATGGACAAGTCCATAAGTTTTAATATATCATTTTCACTTTATAACTATCTGAAATATTTCTCTATTATTAAAAAAAAAAAAAAAGAGAATCTTTACCTTTATTACAAAAAGTTTTAGAATAAAGATTAAAATAAAATCTGCAACGGCAACTGTTATTCTGCATGAAGAAGAAAGCACTTCAATAAGAAGCTGCTGCTTCTTTTTTAAAATCTATTTGGCCTGAAGAGATTTTAACATCCATTTTCGTTTTATTAAGGATTCATGTAAAAATATTTTCGCTTAAAAAACTCGATAAATAAAAATAGTAAAATACAAAAAATGTCCTTCAGCGAAAATTTTAGTTTGGCAGAATTGTGAAATATTTTATTTAATATAAATATTTGACCCGGTACATTAAAACTGATTAAAAATATAAAAAAAGATTCATTTATATAAGACAATATCTGATTTAATCAGGTGTAATGAAACAAGTAATATAAAAATTTTAAGTCAACTCCGCCTTTTTTTTCCACTCTATTGCAGAAAGTCCTTTATAAATAATTTTCATTCATTTTTTTTGTTTATCTGGCGCCATCTATTGGTAGATATATGCAACTTAAATCTAAAAAAATTTTAATTAATTAATTAAATTTAATTATTGAATTAATATTTGAAAAACTGTATTAACTTCAGTATCCATCCACTACAAGTTCAAAAAATGTATTTGAATTTGAGTGGATGAATAAAAAGTATTTTATTAAGTATTGAAATTTTGAACAAGATATATTTAGAGAGAGTGTGAGCTGATAGAAGGAATTGGAAAAAGAGCGAAGAAAGTCAGGTTAGAATTCGTTGCGACAGTATATGTAAACATCATTAATAGTCAGGCTTCCTGATGAGAACATTTGGAGTTTTCTCTCATACGACACGCAAATGCAGGTCAAGGTCTTTCTAAAAGACCATGTTCTGTCCACTCTGGATATTCGTGGTATATATAATTATAGAAGATGAAATCCACTGATGTAATAACAAAACGTTACATCTGAATTTTGCCCATATGTATTCTTGTTCAATGAGTTTTAAAAATAATATGGAATTAATAGAAATGAATGTTTAATTGAAATATTGAAATGCAAGCTCTATTACATCTAGTGCAATCTAGTAATACGCTCATTTTTAGATAGATTGGAATCTTCAATCAAATTTTTGGAATCTTGAAATGCATTGTATATTTCATAATTGATGAATTCATTTTACAAATATAATTAGTTGGAATGTTGTGGCTTATAATTTGTTGACATATATATATTTAATTATTAATCATTTGTATCCTATTTAAAAACTTATATTTAAATAATTTTTGCATTAATTTATTGATTTTCAATCGATAGTACATGAAGGTATCACTATTCTTTGGTATGTGTTGTAATAATTGTGCTGCCATCTATTGACTAATAAGTAAACAATCTTTGAAATCGATTCGAAATTCGAAGTCGAAGAGTTATTTTAAATACTTATTCAGCAAATTTAATTAACCTAAAATTTGTTCTTATTAATTATTTATATAAACAATATTTATTTAATGTCTAAAATTGTTTTAATAATAATTAGAACTAACACAATTTAAAAATATATAACAAATTGTATTTTTGAAAATTTATTTATGGATGTAAAATTTTGAAATTTGCCTCCTTCTAGAATGTAAATTAAATAAATTATTTCTATATAAAAAATTATTATTTTTCTTTTTCGGCGACTATTTAACAATAAATGTTCCACGTTTATGACTCATATAGGAGAAAACGCAAAAATGCTCAAAAACAATCAATGCGAGATGTTGACAAACATTCTTATAGTTTTCATGCCTCCTCGTTTCTAAAATCAGTTACTGCAATACACGCTGCCAATGGCTTCTGCTTCATTGAAACATTAACCCATTATTTCTTTTCAACATTCATTTAAACATTTTTACGTGTCTTAATCAATTTACAAATTTAAATGTTGTTAATGGTTAAAATGGTTAAATGATTTTAATTTGGCAATATGTCAATAACTTTAAAAAACATTTTTTAACTAAGCCCTTACTTTACCAGTACTTTATAAACAATTTGGGTATTACTTCTGCTGATCATCCAAAATATTAAAAACACTTCTGTGTTATGCGGATCATTAGGTCAATAAAAAAAAAAAAGTGAATCTAGATATAATACACCTATGTACAAGACATATCTATTAATCAGGATAGTCCTGTCAATTTATCGAACTTTAACAAAACACATATCGCGGTGTTAGCAAGTCTTCGTAAATGCACTTCAAAAACTGAAAGTCAGCCGAGCTGTTTATGTTGTGAAATAATTAGCAGCAGTTGAAAATGATTTCAATGAACTAAAGCATCCAAACGAAGACAAGGTAGATATGATATAATTTATAATAGTGATCAATCAATGCTTATGATATAATTTAATGTAATATAATGTTATTAAACGTTGTAATAGGACTATATTGGCTTATTTGTGTAAAATATATATACTGTAGTTAGTGTCACTACCAATGAATTTAATAATAGTGATTGAATAAATATGTTAGAACACAGTTTATCTATGAAATTATAAAATCACTCTCTCGTTTGTATACCTATGGTACTATTCATAAACGTTCTGTAGACACATAATAATACTTATTTGATTACTAAAGTGAAATAAGGTCATTTAAACCAGCTAGTTTTGCTTTAAATCCAGCAGATAAACAAGTCCCCAAGAAACATTTTCCGACGAAAAATTTTAAATGAGAGCATTAACTCAAAGAAGAGGAATTTTAAAAAAAGTTTGCCGAGTCCTGTTGCAATTATAGGGCCATATAAAACGAGCAACCAACAAAAAATAGTTCAAATCATCAACGTCGCTTTAAGACTTTATCTGACAGACTTTTTTTCGTTATTTACAATGTGAAGCAAACCACCTTAGCCGTTCAAATAATGAATTTATTTGCACTCACATTCAATATTTATCCTCCTTGAGTTCAACTGAAGAAAACAGAGCGTTTTATGATTCCATACATTTTCTTCCGCACAAACGTAAGTCATGAGCATCGTAAAGTTATTGTTTGGTTTGATTTATGTTGAAAATAACAAAATAAGCCCGTGAGATGTGAGCTTTACACTCTAAAACAAGACCTATATATATTAGATGAGTAGCTTTGATGTTTTTTCTGGTCGGTATACATCATTTATATTATTGGATGATTATGAATTTTATTTTCATCTATTGAAATAATAGAATAAAACTCTTTTTTTTTCATTTTTCTAGAATCACCTACGAGCTAGGTGAACAGGACAAATGGGGAAGCACTCTGAACAGCAGCCAGAAGCGATTCACTTTCTTCGTGCCTGGAAACGATGCCTGGGCTCAGATGAGAATCGAGATGCCGACGGAGTTCAAGCAGTTGACAATGGGAATGTTTCCCTACCATGTGCACAAGGTATTTTAAACATGAAATCTAGTAAGCAAAAATAAATCAAAAAGAAATAGTTTAAATTTGTCAGAGTATTTAATAATGATCGTCCTTTGTAGTTGTAGATCAGGTGTGTCAAACCCGCGATCAACAACTGGATTTAAGGTGGCCTAACATAAAATCGTAATTCTAAAATTTTAATTATAAATTTCTAAAAATCATTGAACATTTTATATATTTGTAAATAAGTTTTGATGTTGACTTGTCATATATAATAAAACCTTTTATTGTTGTTGTTGCAACACACAGATGCGAGATTGGAGTATAAAGATAGAATGCAAAACAATAACTCATAACAATGTCAATAATTACATCAAAACTGTGACTACATAAAGATAAAAGAAAATGAATCGATGGAGGCCAATTTCATCAACTCCCTAGCCCTCCAATATCTGTTGTATATTCTTCATTCAATGAAGAACAACTTAGCAAATAATCTTTGCTCACATCAGAGTCCTGGTTGCTCAAAGGATTGTTATATATACCAATGCTGTGTAAATATTTCGCAAGACAATCATGTCTGGTTTCAGGCGGAAAAGCTGCTATTGCGATGGATCTAGTGGAATCTGGGATTTTACAAATCGTGCCCCTCCACTTTAGTTTCTTCTAATAATTTGATTTCATAATTTTTTCCCCATTTCATTTTTAATAATTCTTTGAATTGATGAAACGAGTACTTCAGCATTATTTGATTGTGAAATTTCAGTTCCTTTTTAACTAATTTAGCTAATCATTTCGATTCCTTTAGCTTTTTAGCTAATTTTGGCAAATTCCATTAAGAAAAACAACTGAGTAGGTGTAAAGGTTTGAAATTTTAAATAACTAGCCTTAAATAATATAATAGTAAAATAATCAATCTTATACCAAAAATTTCCTAACAGTGTAGCTTCACCTTTAATCTGTTAACGTTTATTTTTAAGAATATAACAGCATTCGTTTGGAAAATAAATTGAAATTTTATACTGAAAATGTTGTTACTATAACTTAACAGTCAGGTTTTCTATTTTCTTATATCAATGAAAAATTCAGTTTAAGATATCAAGTTATAAATTTAACATTCAGTAAGTGTAAGAAAAATGACACATGGGAACAAATCTTACGACATGACCCTACAAGAAAAATTTATTATTACGTCATTTTTACATTATCATTCGCATTAGTCATTAGTAATTTGTTACAATTTTTATTCATATTCTTGTATGAGAGATTGGTTGTTCATCAATTGTCCTTATTTTACTATATATCGCTATGATGTCGATTGTTTGCTTTTATACCGAACCCCAATATCGAATGTTAAATATTTTAGTTTATTGTTTTTCATAGCAGACGATTTTTAATAGTTAGAACATAAAATTAGAATTTTATGTTTTTGAAATATATTTTTTTTTAATACAGCAGTCTAATGTTTTTATTCTCTTTCTTTACAACATATTTTGTTTATTATCAATTATAAGAAAAAAACTTAAATAATTTTTCCTCCTAGATTTTGTTTCGCCATCTTGTTGTTAATAGGGAATTACGTTCGACTGATTTGGAAAGACTCAAAGGAAATTCAAATGGTCCATGGAACTTTCAAGGTCATTCATGGTGAATACCTAATGGTACGTAGGCTCTTGAAATTTTCATATATTTATTATTATTATTATTACTATTAAAAAAGAGTAAAAACTATATGAAAAAAATTACTAACGACTTCATTTCCGTTCTGTGTTTCGAATTAATTCTCAAACAATTATCAAGTATATATAAACGCAATTAAAAATTAATAAAGAAATTTCTTATTATATTATAAAATTTTGAATAAAGCACATGCAGTTTCACTGCTTTTAATTGCATTATTGTGGAAAAAACACATACACTTAAATAATTTAAAAAGTATATATTTAATTCTTATGTTATTTACTGTGGCTTTTTTATTAAAAATTTGCTAAATTAGATACTTAGTTCTGTGAATATTTTCAGATGGTTAATGATTTATGTCGAAATTATTGTTAAAAAATCGGGCTGAATGTCTTAATTTTTGTAGTAGTAATACCTTAATGCATGGCATCTTGGATTTAAGTTTTATTAAATGTTTTCTGCATGTTTGTTCTGCACCTGAAATGTATATAAAATATACCACGCAATATTTAAAAATTATTAGATACTTTTCTTACTGTTGAACTCGTGTGTGTTCTAAAACGTTAATCAAAACTTGGGATTTTGTGCTGCCATCTATACAATAAATATAGAACTATTTTTGGTTTTTGAAAATATTAGTTTTTATCATTTTTTTTAATCAAAATAATTTTTTAATTTAAAGAAACTCATGACTTTCGGAAATAAAAAAAAATAATTAAATATGATATTAATATAAAATGAGCAAAAATTTTACTAGTTTGCTGTTCAAATAAATTCAGAAACAAAAAATCACTCTTTTCGAAAATCAAAATAAAAGACAATCAGAATTTTAAGTGTAATGACTATTTTTAATAAAAAATAAAAAATTATTAATAAATATTAATTAAGAATAAATTAAGCATGTTCCAACTCCTGTGGCTCTCAAACTGTAAGGGTGCGCGGATATGTTGAAAAGTGGAGTGATATATTTCCTGCAGATAAAAATACTTTAAATTAACGTAATTTTTTTTTTTTTTTTAATGTGAAAAAACTTTGATAAATAAAACCTTTTTTTATCATAAACTTTCAAGTTATTATTAATAAGTCTGATAATAAATACCTAATTCTGAATATAAAAAAATATTCCTTTCACAGCAAAATGTTTATATTTTCTTTCAGAAAAAGACTTCGAGCTTTTAAATTATATAAATGCGAAATATTGATAGAAACAAAGGGTATGCTAGATAGACAAATCTGGAATTTTAAATTTAGTTAAATTTAAAATTTGAGTGAGAAAGAATATAATAATGATTCAATTGATTATATATAATTTTGGAAATGCGAGACATGTTATTTGAAGTTTTAATATGTATTATTTTAAACTATAAATAATTGGGGGGTTTTCAAGTATTTGGTTTATTACTAATTATTACTAAAAATTAGATACTTAGAAGATTTCACTATTACCCAGTGTACACCATGAAATGAAAGTTCATGAGAGTGGCATCTGGAAAATTGGCACCTTTTTTTCTCTTTTCCTCCAGCCTGATGGAAGAACAAAGGATTTATCTTATCAATATCCTCCATAAACAGTGAAACTTTCAAAGCAGGAACAAGTCACCTCAGAGTGAATTATGAATAGCAATATACTAAATGCCGTAATTTGTTGTCTATAGTCTGCGTATTATATGTTTAAAAACTTTAAAATTTTGAGCAATGGATTATAGACAGGTGCATACAATTAGTGAGCATCTTTTTTTCTAAAGTTTCAACGACTCCTTAAAAATCTTTCCAAAAACAAATGTGTGAGAGAAAAATAAATAATCTTCTAAACATACTGTAAAGTAAAGAACATAACATTTGTGGACAATGAGAAAAAAAATAGGACTTTTATAAAATTAGACATAAGGTCAGTAGGTTCTAGTATATGAATAAAAGCTATAGATAAGTTAGTTTGAAGCTATAAATAAGAATGCTAACTCTCTAAATACTATCTAAAATACGAAGCTAGAATACTATCTAGAATGCTAAGAATAGTACTAGAACAGTACCTAGAATACTAAGAATAGTACTAAAGCAGTACCTAGAATACTAAGAATAGTACTAAAGCAGTACCTAGAATACTAAGAATAGTACTAGAACAGTACCTAGAATACTAAGAATAGTACTAAAGCAGTACCTAGAATACTAAGAATAGTACTAGAACAGTACCTAGAATACTAAGAATAGTACTAGAACAGTACCTAGAATATTAAGAATAGTACTAAAGCAGTACCTAGAATACTAAGAATAGTACTAGAACAGTACCTAGAATACTAAGAATAGTACAAAAAGCAGTACCTAGAATACTAAGAATAGTACTAGAACAGTACCTAGAATACTAAGAATAGTACTAGAACAGTACTTAGAATACTAAGAATAGTACTAGAACAGTACCTAGAATACTAAGAATAGTACTAGAATAGTACCTAGAATACTAAGAATAGTACTAAAGCAGTACTTAGAATACTAAGAATAGTACTAGAACAGTACCTAGAATACTAAGAATAGTACTAAAGCAGTACCTAGAATACCAAGAATAGTACTAGAACAGTACCTAGAATACCAAGAATAGTACTAGAACAGTACCTAGAATACCAAGAATAGTACTAAAACAGTAGAATACCAAGAATAGTACTAGAACAGTACCTAGAATACAAATTCATCACCTCTGAACCACACCCTACAAAAACTTTCCAGTAACGAATTTTGTGCGAGAGAAAAATAAACAATCTTCTAAACATATTGTAAAGTAAAAAACATAACATATATCTTTAAAACTTTCCCCCCCATATGTTTTTCCCCATTGTTCACAATGGGGAAAAAAAAACATGACTAATAAAATTAGGCATAATGTCATGCGATTCCTACGTCGGTGAGTGTTAGTACATGAAGAAAGTCTTGGATTGAAGTCGTAGATAAGAATACTAACTCTCTAAATTCTACTTAGCATATTAAGCTAGAATAGTAATTAGAATACTAACCCACTTCCCCCTACAAACTTTCAGAAACAAATTTTGTGTGAGAGAAAAATAAACAACCTTGTAAGCATATTGTAAAGTAAAAAACATACACTTGTGGACAATGGGAAAAAATGACTTTAAGAAAATTAGGCATAATACCATGCGCTTCCTTCGTCAGGTGTGCTAAGTACATGAAAAAAAAAAAAATATTGAAGTTATAAATAAAATTAAATGCACTCTACAGAAATACAAATTAATAGTTAATTAACCTTGATCAAAAATTTTATCTGTCTGAAGATTAAAAATCGTTGAAAAAATCTCATTCCTTTTGTTTTCAACATAGTTTCATATAGTTTCAACTAAATTTATATTTTTTTATTCTAGTTTCCACTAAATAACTTATAATATAATTAACTAAATAACTAAAGCTTATAATAATTTTTTTATATAATTGTAGCATCAAATGCTTTTTAAAACTGAAAAGTCTTTACAAAACATTTATCCCATAGGGTATAAAAGAATTTGATTGGTATTTAGTATGTTAAAGAACAGTCACAAATATGGACAGATTTTTTACATACATTTTTTTTTTTTTTTTTTTTAATTTTTGGGACCAAAAATTAAGCCTTCAAATTATATAATGTTACGGATTATATGCAAGAAGCTATTGTATTTTAATTTTTAGCTAAAATTATTCTAATATTCATATATATTGCTGCGATAAATAAATTGGATTGCTGATCAAAGTTGCAAAAAGAAATTTAGTGATGGAAAAAAAAGTCGAGAAAAAGAATGACAAAAATTTTGCTTTGCTGAGAAGAATGCAAAGTTTGAGTACCACTGGATTTAACTATTCACTTGAAAATGTTTTAAAAAAGAACGTTTATTACTGTATACACCGACACAACCGAGTTATTTATGGAAAAATTCTTGCTCAACAAAAATTACTCTAAATTTTTTATGTTTAAACAAAAAGAGAAGGATGTTTATCAGTGAACCCATTTCACCCACTTTAGTCTATATGTGTGTGTGTATATAAATTTGTTATTTGTTATGCCTGCGTTGTCTTGCCTGCCTTTTTTTTTTTTACATACTGTTTTTCACTTCACTTCTCTTTCTGCTGCATCCCAGGAAAGAGAAATATTTCTGGGGGCTTGCCTCCTTTAGGTGAGTACAAAAAGCTTTACTGCATGTTCACCGCCTTTTTGTTAATGACTGTTATCTTTAGAAATACTTGTTTTGGTGTTTAGAAACATTTGTGTTTGTGTTGTTTAGAAATACTTGTATTGGCTGTTTGATTTGCTGTTATTATTTTATTGTGATGTAAATAATTACTTAATAATATGTCTAAAAATCAACGATTTCGCATCAGTTTTAACTACTTAAGGGCTACATTTAAAGTAGAAAACTGTCTCTGATCAGAATCGAAAAATTCGGAAAAAAATAATTAAAAATATTTGAAATGAAAAATATAGAACAACTAAAAATAACAAAAAAAAAAAAAATAGAATAACAGAATTGAAAAACAATAGAACAACCTTTTTTAAACATTTCTAAAACACAAAAAGAGGATAATTCTAAAAATCTAATGCGCGTATCATCTTTTCATAGAATAGGAAAATCACAGCTTATACAAGCATAGAAATTTTTATGCAAGTTAACTTGACTTTAAATTTTTCAAAAGTCCACAAATATATGCCTTCTTTGTCATTAAACTAATCAAAATATAATACTGTAGTATTGTGGGTTAGAGCATTGGATTGTAACTGGGTGTGGTTTGGTTGAGTACTCACAGCTTTATTGACACACGCACTAACACTCACACATAAACAATTAGAGACAGACAATATTTAACACACTTACATACATATAATTATAGATTCGTGGAAGGATTCCACATCTAAGCCGAAAACCCGATACTCGGGTAACGCTGGATAAGCGAAATATACTTTCTCTCTAGATGATAATCTGTAGGCCAACTGATTATTTCTCCTGAAAGTCACAGGGGGCACTCTTTCAATGCGTAGGAGAAAGCACAGTAGCAACGCCATTCAAAAAAATTCAATTATACAGGATGTCGAGATTTGCTTCTACATATTACAAAAATTATGTAATAAATAGAAGAGATTGAAATAAAATTCCTTTACTAATTTATAATATAACTATAACATTTATTATATTTCATTATGTGATCGTTTGGTACGTCCAAGCTATTTGATATCCTGTATGTATTAGTTTTGCTTTAATTTTTCTAACCTGAGTTTGGTATTCATCCTAATTTTTCTCCTTTTATTTCATTTATGCAAAGATCGTTTAGGCATAAATCTGTTTAACTCTAACTTCTGTAATAGAGGTACGGAGATCATCTCCCGGAACTCTTCAAAAACAATACTTTTGTATTAGCAAGCATCTCAAGAATCATGAATTAATAGCTGTGATAAACTATTTCAGTTTCTAAAAATTAGCATAAGGCATCTGGTAGACATACTACTGTGCCCAAAAAGTTAAGACCAGTTTTCAATTTAAATTTCCGGTGCATGTGGAATATCGATTTTTTTTTTTTTTTTTATGTTGTTGACACTGTCCTTCACATGTGTGTGACAGTTTATGTCAAAATATTCATTAGTGTTTGAGTTACGCTTGGCTTTTGAGACGCTAAAACTGATTCCGGCGATTTTTGAAATGTCTGAATTCATTGAGCAAGAACTTGTGTTAAATTTTGTTTGCGGAAACGTATAGAATGTTGCAGAAGGCATTCGATGAACGCGCGTTGAAGACGAAGAGCCCTCTGGTCGACCACCAACCTCAACCGACGAAAAGATCACAAACCGTCTATTTACAATTAGAGACCTTGCTGATGATGTTGCAATTTCAAAATTCCATTTTTAAAAGATGTTTTGGGCCTCAAACGCGACAAATCTCGATTGGTACCGAAAACACTGAATGCGCCATCTCACACTGCATTGATTCTTCGTGACTTTTTCACCAAAAATGAAACCCATATCTTTCCACAACCACCGTATTCACCTAATTTAGTATCTTGCGACTTCTGATTATTCCCTAAACTCAAAAGAACACTCCGGGGACACCGTTTTGAGTCGATTGAAGAGACATCTCAAAAATAGCCGGAATCAGTTTTAGCGTCTTACAAAGGCAAGCGTAACTCAAACACTAATGAATATTTTGACGTCAAATTTCACACAAACGTCAAGGACAGTGCATAACCTAAAAGAATTGAAAAGAGTTGGTCTTACTTTTTAGACATAGCAGTATTTTTACATTACCCCACATGAAAGTTGCAATGGAGTTAAATCTGAAGAGAATTCAATTAAGTCACTTAAAGACAGGAAGCATTCTCTCAAATGTTCGTCTGCCCCCTGTCATTGCAGTTTGAACTCGAGAAACAAACCTCGTATTTCCCTTACGAGCGAACCCCCAGTCGTTTTCTGGAAGTTGTAAATCCTTTGATGCGAGAGAGTTCGTATGCAGGCGTGTTTAAGTGTATATAGACACTTGTCAATCCATTATATGAAATCGAATATTGCAAATTCATAAGCTTTTACAGTTGAATTGTAAAAAATATTTTTCCAATCTCTTCTAATTTTTCTTACAATGATTTTTACTTCCTAGACATATGTGTATATGTAGTATATGTCTATATGTATCCTAAACATAAGTCTAGTTATTTTATGTGTGTTTTAAATATGAAACCGCTTGCAAACTTTGTTTGAGTATGAAAAAGCCGATAAAACAAAACAACAAATTTTTTTACACCTTCAGATCATCAAGTCATTTATGTATACAGTTAAAGTTGCACATTATGACTAAAAATTCATTGTAAAAATGTAATTCAAAAGAAAACAACAAATGGTTATCAATATAACACACAATTTAAAAATCAATAGAAGGCGCACCACCATTACCACGAATATTATAAGATACGAAGTAGTGCTACATCATGAGATTTTGATTTACATATTTCCTATATGGGACTTTTTTTTTATGCCGCCCCTATCTACCGCATAAAAAAAAATTATTTTAAATGTGTTACAAACAATATATTTTATACCTTCTTAAGAAGTTTCAAGATATTATTTTATGCAATGCTTTTATGCTGTCCTTATCCCCACACAAAAAAACAAGTTTGACTGCATTTACTGATTAGAGTTATAAATTCGTATTTTATACAGCGGAATTTATGATGAATATTTTCTAAATAGAACAAATTGTTACGCGTCCATGTAATGTATGCGTTTTGCAGTTTTTAGTTTGTACAATATGAAAAGCCATGCTTTTTAAGGCTCGTTCCCACCTAGCGTGAGGCGTTGACCAATCACTAGTCTCACCGTGTTCGCCTGAAACCGGTTTGAAATCCACTGCTTCGAGTTGACCAACTTTCAACTCGAAGCGGAACTCACTAGGTGAAAAGCGATTTCTGACATTTCGCTGAACTGGTAGAAAAAATGTTCTTCCTGCCGCATGACGCGTCGCCGCCTCACGCCTCGGGAGAACGAGCCTTTACTAGATACTATTCTCATCATTACAAAACTCTGTTCCCGAAAGATTGATTTTTAAAAATAAATGTAAATTGTTCAAGTTTTCATTCTTTCCTTATAATTATTTATTTACGCATTATATAAAATCAACGTTACAAAATTAAATAAATTAATCAAAATTTAAAATTGACAATTATTTTGTATGACATAGGTGAACTGCTGCTGGAATGGGAGGGAATCCAAGCCCGCATTATCCGCCCAGACGTTCAAGCAGTGAATGGCGTCATCCACGTGATCGACCGCGTCATGATGAAAAGGCGGGACCTCACGAAATCCGGCTCTCCAATTGGCCCATACTGCTCCAGCTTCTTACTCGTCATCCTCACCTTTGTTCAAGTCGCCATTTTGTTTTGAAAACCAACTCACATAGACGTTGAACGAACAAGAGCACACCACAACAAACGCAGTTTTTGCCGCGACGACTTTGGACGTACAATGAGTGTTTGTACTCACATTTTTTCCAAGTGTGCTTTTTTCTTTTTTTTTTCTTTCCTGCATATATAAACTGGCCTAAGCCGTAAACTTGTGTTCAAATGTTCAGAAAACAGTGTTCCGAAATATTCTCAACAAACACCGATCGTTTGATACCAGACAAAATGGAAATTAGAAATTTAAAAAAAAAGAAAATTATAAGAGATTTGATACACACGTGCATTTTTTGGGGGAAAGAATTGTGTGGAAAAAAATATAGATGGACATTAATTATATTTAGACAGCTAATGAAAATGCTTATTGATTAGAGTATCAAATGAAAAAGTGCTGATGTAGTGAACATTAACAAAATTCTAACGTCCAACTACATTTTTTAATTTAAAAATGCTTTAAAAAATCTACATCAGTTTTTAATTCAATTTCCATTTGTTTTGTTGATTTAGTGGAAATAATATTTAAATTCATTATTATCATGCATAGATATAAAAAAATTCTAAAATAGTTGAATAATATCTTAGAACATTTAAAATGACTATAGACATCAATGTGAAAAAAATAAATCTTTCAGAAAAAAAATTATATATAATGCTTATATTAGATTATTTAGTTTTTTACTCAAGAAAAAAATTGTCATTGTTGGACCGATATATGAATGATAAGTTATCGGGGAATTCTACTTTGTCTTGCATAGCAAAAGTTTAATTTAAACATATTATTGGTGTGTCTTTTTATTTGAAGTATTTATTTGTATATTTATTCGTTTATATCCTTTAAACTATTCGTATAGTTTCGCAAAATGTGTCGTTGCAGATATCTAATGACTTACTTCTGCAAATGATAAATTTTTCATTGGGCAACATTTCCAAAGACTGAAATGTAGCTTTGTGTCTTTGTAATCATATGTAGAGACAATATAAAAAGAAAAATCAAAAACTAGACTATGCAAAACAAATTGCATTTGTTATTAGTCTTAACATGGTTCCCGTGTTCTTTATCAGTGCTTAAAAACATGTTTATTTGAATAGATAATTTGAAACTTCTACTTTACAGCAATTCTATTGCCAAAAAGAATCATGAATAATTGTTGAATTACTTTATTTTTTTGTTGAGTTTGCAGAGATATATGCACATAAATATGTTGCTTCTTTCGATATCAGTGCTCCAAAAATGTAAACTTTAAAAGTCAATTTAAAATATCTTCACTTATATGTGAATCGGAACTTCTTTTATGTATGTTTCTTAGTTGAAGAGAATATTGTCATTGTTGGCAAGCAATATTAGATGGTGATTAACATGTGAACCAACTTTATCATTTACTGTATTTTCTTCCCTTAAATTCTTTATTTATCTAGAAATCTGATCAATGTAAAAGTATTTAGCAGCAAACAATAAAGGTTCTGGCAAGAAAAAAAACAATATCTATGAAAATGTATATGGGCCTCTTAAAAGGCTGTAAAAGCATTTTTCTCTGAATCATCATACTACATTGAAAAGGACTATAAACAATGAATATTGGTGAATTCAAATAATAAAAGGACTGGAAATTATTTAATTTTTAAGATACCTTTAGACTAATAGCGTGGGGACCATGTTTTTATTTCCCCCTATATATAAGGAAACACTTCTGTTCTGCTATGCCACGACGCAGCAATGACACCTATTGTGATTATATATTTGAATGTTACCACTACTGCCAATGTGTAGATACCGTTACTGTGCGCTCCCGTTAAATATGAAATGAAACTGTTTTAAAGCCTAGAATCCTGAGAGTCCCAAGCTATTGAGAATTTTGTTCAATTTCTTGTGTGTGCACCACGTGAACTGTTGCATTAGGTTGTGTCTGCTAAATATGTATACTCATTGTCGATGTTTGTATGAAATCCCTTCCTTTGCAGGAATTCAAAAGGATGCTTATGAATTACTTGGATTACTGTAACACTGAGCAGCAAAAAATTAAAGTAATAATAACACAAGCAAAAGTAAATCTATCATAAATATAAAGAAATTGAAATGTATTGGCAACATTGGAATGGAAAATGTTCATTTTTTTTGTACAGGAATTGTTTGGATAAGAATAAGCATGTTAATGTTCCGATAATTTCTGATGTTAATTTATAACGTAAAGTACTTAGTATGTGAAGAAATTTTCCAAAGGCGTTTTCAAATATTTAGGAACAGATACAAAAAGGGTTTTGTCTTGTGAAAAATGAAAAATGAACGAAAAATAATGTTGTAAACAAAAAAATGGCATAATCAAAATGTACTACAAAAAGGTATAGCAGTTGATAGGTAGGTCATTGACGTAATAAATTTCTTCTGATGAAATTTTGAAGATTGGTTAATATGTCCCCCATAAACTTATTATTGCAGAAGTTGGGCATAACATTTCTCTTAATCGATCTCTATCATAGACTTTATCTCAGAAATTATCTCTAAAATATTCCGCAAATCTGAAGATTTTCGCATAAAGTGTTGTTCTTCTGCAATGCGTTATATTTTCATAGGAAAAATATAAATTATTTTCTAATGAAAATTATTATAATAAACCTATATTGATGTATATATATTGTCCAAGATTCATCTATTATTATTTCAGTGATTGAAATATTAAAATAAAGCATTTTAAATTTTTCATTAAAAATATTTTGATTATTTAAAATTAATTCCGTCGGAAAAGCATAAGATTCTTCTTTTAATAAAAGTAACAGTATATTATGGAATGAAAATTTTATTAAGTTTATAAAGGGTTACTGAATTACTTCAATTTACTATATTTCGATATTTATCTACGAAATTAGAACAATATTAGGTTAAAAATATTTTCGTTCAATCTGAATCGTACATTTTAGATCCTTATTCTTATCCATAGCAACTTCCAAAAAAAAAGATTAAATTTGCTTTAAGGCTTTGCAATATTTTTAGGCTTACGAAATGTAAGCATCTATAAAATGTATACAAGTATTTCGTAAAGATGGTTGTATCACAATGTCTCAGGCCAGCATTTAATATATCATTGCACGTGCTCATTATTCCACGAGCATGCGCAATCATGAACTGAATACTGTTCCTAGACGCACAAGTGAATGAAGCCAAATGTTCTATCTCGAAATACAAGTATACATTTTATAAATCAAAAAAAAAAATTTTACAATGTGGTTGTGTTATGGAATTAACGTCGCCTAAATGCATTCCATTCCACATTCGTTATCGAGCGGACCAACAGCACATGTAACAAGCAAGAAATCAGCGCTCGAGAAGTCTCACACTGAAGGCACTAGCGCCATCTGTTGATGATTCTTCAATTTAGTAGTTATAAATCATCTATTTTAAAAAACAATGAGCTAAACTAGAATTCTATAAAGAATAGTTAAAAAGACTTCGTTAAATTTGTGGCTTGCGATGTGTGTTAATTTTGCAAGATATCCGAAACGTTATCAAAATTGAAACTTGATTATGAATGATGTTTTAAATAAATGGATTTTACTGCCGTGTTTGACTGATTCTATTTTATCTAAAAGCACTCAATTTTCACAAAAAAACAAATAATGAATTAATTCTAATTTTCCGATAACACAAATTTTAAATGTTATACAAAAATAAATAGTCATCATAAATATACAAAGAAAGATTTTTCAACCACTATTTAGATTTTTAAATGAAAATTTTGTTATATGTAAAATAAGCATGAGTTTCGATATAGAACATATTTTCTAGAAGTTGCTATAAAGTATGTTTATCTATTACATGCATACATTACTACGTAATATTAGACAATACTTTATTACTTTTACACACATTTTTACTTTTCCTTAAGATAGTTTTTTTAGTGAAAGAAATGTGCTATTACAATGTTTATAGAGTTACTTTTTCTAATTATTTTATACTCATTTTATAAATAACTTAATTTGTACATAAAAATATATTTCATATTTAATTAATCATAATTAAAACTGTATTAAAAAAAAACTAAAAAGCAACCAATACATATATAATGCTATGTTATACATACAATAGAAGCTACTAAATATAATTAATAATAAAATTATAATTATGTTTAATGGAAAAAAAAAACTTGCTTTACTATAAGAATATTTTTTTTTTGTAATAATTCACTTAAATACAGAATAAACATAAGAAAAATATCAATTAATTAAACTTCCTAAATTATTATTGCATAAGTTATTACTCATTGGCCAACACTTATAAAATACTTTATTCAAAAAAATTTAAAGCATCAAAGCTTAAATTGAAATATTTTATTGTTTATTTTAAAAAACCCTATTAAGAAAATAATTATTTATTTTAAAAATTTTCATTGTTACATCTTGAGGTAATTGCATTTAATTAAATAGTAAAGAAATGAATTTTTAAACTGCAGAGACCTGGCAAATTTTATTCTTTTGTATTTAAGTTTCATTTTTTACATTTTATGAAACATTCATTTAAATAAATTTTGATCAAGTTTCAAACTATATTTAAATTTTAACCGCAAAATTTTTTAAAAAAATTCCTTTATTTTTTAAATAACACCATTAATGATAAATATAATTCAGTGCATAAATCTGCAATTTAGTCTTCAATGAAAAAGATATATTTTCAAAAATAAAAACTAGAAAATAAACATTGTTATAAACATAAAATATGAATAGTTTTATAAACATGTATTTTGTGAAAATTGTATAATTTTAGCTAATTATTCACATTAGAATAAAAAACTAAAATAAAATTAAAATACTGTAATAAATAGTCTTCATATGTAATGCAACATGCAAAAATATAAACTATATACAAGAATAAAGTATAATAAATGTATAATTTCTTAAGTTCAGTTAAAATTATAATGAATAAAATGTAAAGCAAAAAAAAAGTATACACCATTGAACCAGTTTTAAAAAATTAGCATCTAAGGATTATTATATAAAATATGTGAATAGGTATTATAAATAATATTTATAATACCTAATAATGATAATAATAGTATAAATAATAATAATAATAGTACTATAAATAATATTTATAATAATGTGTAAATTTATATACATTACAAATTGAGAACGAATTGAATTCATTTCCATAAATAAATTTTAATTCACAAAATAACAATAACCCAATCAAAAAGAAACCAATCATTACTAAATTCGAGTATATTAAATAAAAGGTAATGGATATTATCTAGTGCTGAACAATTATTCGAGCATGCTATTAATAAAAGTTACTGAACATTTACTGGATATATATGAAATATGTGCATAGATATTATTAATAATATATATAAATTTTTACACAAATTTAGGGCATACACAAATTTATTACCATAAATGATTTTGAACTCACACAAATAGCAATAACCAAATCAAAAATCAAAAAGAAACCAATCATTACTAAATTCGAGTATATTAAATAAAAAGGTAATGGATATTATCTAGTGCTGAACAATTATTCGAGCATGCTATTAATAAAAGTTACTGAACATTTACTGGATATATATGAAATATGTGCATAGATATTATTAATAATATATAAATTTTTACACAAATTTAGGGCATACACAAGTTTATTACCATAAATGATTTTGAACTCACACAAAATAGCAATAACCCAATCAAAAAAGAAACCAATCATTACTAAATTCGAGTATATTAAATAAAAGGTAATGGATATTATCTAGTGCTGAACAATTATTCGAGCATGCTATTAATAAAAGTTACTGAACATTTACTGGATATATATGAAATATGTGCATAGATATTATTAATAATATATAAATTTTTACACAAATTTAGGGCATACACAAGTTTATTACCATAAATGATTTTGAACTCACACAAATAGCAATAACCCAATCAAAAAGAAACCAATCATTACTAAATTCGAGTATATTAAATAAAAGGTAATGAATATTATCTAGTGCTGAACAATTATTCGAGCATGCTATTAATAAAAGTTACTGAACATTTACTGGATATATATGAAAAATATGTGCATAGATATTATTAATAATATATAAATTTTTACACAAATTTAGGGCATACACAAGTTTATTACCATAAATGATTTTGAACTCACACAAATAGCAATACCCCAATCAAAAAAGAAAAATAAAAGGTAATGGATATTATCCAATCATTACTAAATTCAGTATATTAAATAAAGGTAATGGATATTATCTAGTGCTGAACAATTATTCGAGCATGCTATTAATAAAAGTTACTGAACATTTACTGGATATATATGAAATATGTGCATAGATATTATTAATAATATATAAATTTTTACACAAATTTAGGGCATACACAAATTTATTACCATAAATAATTTTGAACTCACACAAATAGCAATAACCCAATCAAAAAGAAACCAATCATTACTAAATTCAGTATATTAAATAAAAGGTAATGGATATTATCTAGTGCTGAACAATTATTCGAGCATGCTATTAATAAAAGTTACTGAACATTTACTGGATATATATGAAATATGTGCATAGATATTATTAATAATATATAAATTTTTACACAAATTTAGGGCATACACAAGTTTATTACCATAAATGATTTTGAACTCACACAAATAGCAATAACCCAATCAAAAAGAAACCAATCATTACTAAATTCGAGCATACTATTAAGTAAAAGGTACTGTATAAATACTGCCACTCCAGTCAAGGTCTGCAAACAACATTAAAAATTCAAAGGTGGAGCAGTACCGTGGTCTATTCCGTTGTCTTAATGTGTGAAAATATATCGGTGAACAAATTTGCATGAGGGAGGAGTGGATGATATAAAGAAACAAAGGAATCAATGAATAAAGGGTATAGGCATTTATTGAAACCAAACGATCATAATATGCACTGCTCCCTCCCCCTTGAAATCAACATCCGTAGACACTTTTATGATTATAATATGATCTACATCACTTACATTCATTGACTCAATGATGCACTAGATGCTCAATCGTCACTCCAGCTAAACTTTGATACCGGTCCTATACTCACGTTGTCTATCTGCATACGACTTTTGGGGCTTTTAAATTTATCTTAGGTCCTTCTATCTTCTGTATATGTCTTCTAGAATTTTGCTTCCACCTCCGTTGCATATAAGCCCAGATTAAAAAATTTCACCATAGATTTCAGTTATTTTTAGATTTCATAGTATAAATTTTATTTCATTGCGGCTTTTATTGTTTTATTCAGTTACATCTAACCGATATCTTTCAACTGAATCACTCTCATAATACGTCTGGATAGCGAGGTAGAACACCAAGAACTGAAGGCATAGTGACGAATTCTAGGCCAATTCCCTCCTCAATCACCCACTTGCCATTGCATGGTGCGTGACATCCCTAACTGACACCTGAATTTTTCAACCTTCTCCTATACAATAATATATTTAGATATTTCCAGATTATGTATAATTTTGAAGTTATTAACATTTCAAACTGGACATTAAAAAACGTAAAGTCTCTGAAAAAGATTCATATAAAGGAAGCAATATCTATGCGTGGGGTGGTGTGTCATTGAGCCCAAACCTCCGTGTCTTTCAGCATGGAAAGATGGTTTCTGAAATTTATAGAGATGATATCGTTGATGGGTATGTGCAGCCTTATCCGTTGCACTCTATAATGATTCCATCTTACAAAACGACAATTCTAGATCAACAACCCAATACTCGGATTGGTTAAGATTATCTTCAGCAGCAAACAAGTCAACACATTGAATGGACAGATGCGAATCCCAATGAATATGTTTAGGGATATCTAGGCAGTAATTCTGAAACTGATATCTTTGATCCTGTAGGAGATTTGAGTGATTACCGATTGTTAATTCAAATTTTCTTTTTTTTTAAATAGTTAGCAAAGCCCAGAAAAAGACCGATAAAAAGGAAAAGGTATAAATATACAATATACATACATATATATTAATAATTATAACCGATTGTCGATGTATACTATGCCATTTTATTGTGGTATAACACAAAAAGTTATTTTTTAAAGCAACGCATCGGGTTTTCATACATTTAGTCATCCCTAAAAGTTTATCACATCAGCCCTTGGGACTATCACAAAGTCCCATCAATTCTAATTAATCCTAGAGCAAGTTACATAAATTCTAACCCTATGAAACATTTGACAATGTTTTCGATTAATCAAGGTTTTTGACTCATTTTATTAATTTTATGATGTATTGAAGAAGAAGCGTTTTCATTCATTTTTGTTACTTACTACATTAATAGTTTTTTCTTTCCTAACTGGAAAGATAACTAAAGAACTAGAATAAATATATTCCTTTTACGGCGATTAAAAATACTTTGATCACTTAAATCTACTCTAAGCAAATTTTAAGAATTCACAATAATTTTGTTTCGTGTGTTTGATATAAGAAATTTTTAACGCCATTCAAATGTCTCTTATTTTCGCCTTTTTGTCTATCAGGTGATATTTTTCTTTAAGTTTCTTAATAATTCTTGCATTCTGATAATTTAAAATTATGAAATGGTAATAAACTAGAAAATATTATTATAAATAAATGTATAATTTTATCAATAATTTATTTTTGTAGCTAAATTATATTCAAAATTATAATGCAATAAAATTTTGTGTTTCTGCACAAAAATATTTTGCCCATTGTACTTATGCATAGAAACAACGGAACGTCCTATGAATCATAAAATTAAATATCTTTTATGCAAATCTTTTAAAAAATGATGCTATAGAATAGATCGTTACAAATTTGATGTAAATAAAACAAAAAAATTAACTTTGATGTATAATTATTGTGGCTAAATGGAGTTATACTGAAAAACTGAAATAGTATTACTACTGCATCACACAAATATAAATTAGAATAAATAAATATTTAATGTATTTTTAAGGTAATCAAAAGTAATTAATCTGTACAAACGAATAAGAGTAAAATTAGATTTGTACAAATATCCCATAGATAACGTATAGCCATTAGCCACTTAAAAAATTGCTACACAAAACAAATAAAAGACGCGAGAAGCAGATTCTAAAATTTGTAAAAATCAAAATATATTTTTAATTAAAAAAATACATTTATTAAAACAATAATTGATTAAAAGTGTTACTTCTTAATATTACATATTGTTTACTCATTCATCACTATTAAAGCTGTTGAATTTTTAAGACGATCCAAAATTTCTGATTTAATTAATAAGACAAAATTTATTCTGAATATTAAGTATTTTTTTCTTCTAGTAACCGCGCGCATAGATGATCATTAATTTTCAAGAAAAAAAAAATATTTAACATTCTTTCAGAATAATTCCAATTTTATTATACGTAACCAAAATTGTTTATATATGTATAGTAAACAGGAAAAATCCTTAAATATATTTATAACTTTAGTATTTTAAATTCAATTTGTGCGTGAACTTTTTCAAAGCAATATAAATCAACTCAAACTAAACTATACACACAATTAAAAAAATGTTGAAGATCTTGCTTGCCTTTTATAGTACAATGGAGTTCCCTCTATTTTCAAAAGTATCCAATGACTATAGGTGTATAACAAATTTTCCTAACACAGTATTCATTAACCCAAGGGTTGTAAATGGACTTGGTTCATGGGCTCATGAATTTGGATTGGAAAAAAAAAAAACACTATTTATTTTCATTGACTTCAAATTACATCTATCATTTCTCATGCGAGATTTATCAACAATTTATAACAGACTCAGATGTTATTCAGATATGATATAACATTGGTCAATATTTTAAAATATTTTCAGGAAAACAATATCTGTGAAAAATTATAGTTTTGAGGTTTTTAAAAAGCTCGCTTTAAAATTGGCTAAATAAAACAAATCCAAAAATTCTTCAAAGTATTTATCCTCTTTCATATCTTTTTGAGACCATAATATTTTTTTTTGTGAAATAAATTGAAAATTAACCTCATTCTACCCCATTAACTACAGACACAACTAAATGACGTAAGTCGTTAAAAAAAAATGACTGGAAAAATGACTAATAAGAAAAAAATGACTAATAAGAATTTTCGGCTACACGCTAAATAAAATAAGAAATTCAATAAAATAAAATTAGAATTCTGAATGGTATAATTTTTTATTCTTGCTTTATATAAGGTAGATGTGATTACCAATAGAAATAAAAATTGTTTTGCTATCAAATAACAATTATGTTCAAGAAAAAGGAAGACAATTACCTCGCTGACCAATTCCTTAATAGCAAATTCTAAACGTAATGTATTTTAATCTGATTTCACGGATGGAGAAAAAAAAATCACTGCATTTTTATTGTATCACGTTTTTTTTAATATAATCGTTTCTTTTTAATATAACTTTTATTTTATTTATACTTTTTGAAAATATTATTCGGATAAGAGGCTGCTTTCATTTGCTCATTCATGATAGAAAGGATTTGTAGCCTTCATCTTAAGAGCAAAAGAAGTTCGTGAAATAATAGGTTAGTACCCTTCATTATAAGGAGATTCTCCTGCAATTATGAACCATGCTAGAGTGGACTGACTAGCACTTGCTGCCATAAGTTTCGGATTAGAGTCCCGACGATGCCATGGATATTTGTAGTGGTTAATAGTAATTCTTTAAAAAAAATATTTCCACACAATTATTGTTTAATGCATCATTTTAGATTTTAAAAGATAAAAAACTTTCAATTTTTTTTTTTTTTCTTTCAGAGATTTCATTTTATTCATGTTAAGTCGATGAAATTCGTTTCAAAAAGGCAAAGAATGGTAAAAGTAAAATTTAAAAAAAAAACCTTTCTTCATAAATGATAACGATTTTTTTTAAATAACACCAACGTTGATTCATATAAAATGTTGTAATTATTTTATGTCTATAATTAATAAATAATTAATAATTAACTAAAATTAATTTTATATCTTATGTGAGTTTAATTCCTTAAAATAACATAGAAAGCATTAATTCGTGTAAGTTTTTAATAAAACTAATTTTAGTGAGTTATTAAAAAATATTTACATTTAATTCTAAATTTATGCCTTTAAATATCCTTAGCTGTTAAGTTCATAGAAAAAGAACCATTGATGATTGATTGAATTGTCACATTACAAGTTTATTTCCTGTATTACTTTAAGAATGGCCGAGTGGCTAGCGCTCTGGCGCTCGGTACCACAGGTTTCGGGTTCGAGTCCCGGCGGTGCCATGGATGTTTGTAGTGGTTCGGAATCCATTTTAAACTGTAGGTCCCGGTCTAACAGGGTCGTAGAGCGTTTCAGGGCATTGTTACTCCGCGTCCGTGGCTTATCTTCAAGTTACATGCGCCTCCTGGGTAATGCGAAGTGAGTAACGTCTGTGCAGCGTTTGCCTTAAGGCAGCCAAGACCAAGATGTCTAAGTGTTTACCAGCTGCATTAGAAAAACTTTAAGATATAATCCAGTTAATGATCTCAAATGTCTTTAAAATTCAAGGAGTTTTCTATAAATTAAAAAAAAAAAGTCAAGCAATAAAATAATATCTAGACTAAATAGATGAAAAACATTAAAAAAAAATTTTTTTTTTCAAATTGTGAAAATATTACCGATTAATGATACCCAAACAAAGAGTAAAATTCACCAAATTAGTTTACCCGAGTCGGCATTTTATTTGAGCTTAACCACAAACCTATTTCGAGAAATTCTTATTCAAAACATCCTTTCAAAAAAGAACATCTAAGAGAAGTTGGGAAAATTCTCCTGACGCATTCAGTGAATCGATTCACTGAAACTTGAATCCTAAAATAACTCGGAACAAGCAAGACTGCTCCGTTTTTATTTACTTATATTTCGCTGACCCTCAAGTAACTGCGAATTGATAAGGATGAAGCCTTTCAGTTTGAAGACGCGAGGGAAGCCATGGAGTTGTAAAATCGATAACGATTCAGGAACGCCGCCAGTAGGGATTTTTCGCTCCTCAAATGGGGAACTTTTGTTTGAAGGGAAATAATAAGAGAAAATGTTGAATAGTTCTGTAAAAGTATGTAATATGAACAGTTTTCTGTAAGCAGCGATTAAAATGTGTTCTAATAACAGAAATTATTCTGAAGACTGATTATAATTACAATTAAAGTTAATGCAAAGCTTAAAATATTAATTGTTAAAAATTGAATGAAAATGTTTCGGTTTATAAAGTTATGGAAGTAAATTTTCAGATTTAATTTACTTTAAAAAAGCAATTTATCATTTTTATTGGCAATTTACATATTATTAGCATGTATTTACATATTATAAACTCCCAAAAATAAAAGATAGAAATTATAAGAGACACATCAATAATTTAAGAAAAGTTCAAATAAAAAATGTATTAATAACAACTATTATAGAATAAGCTTATTTATATAAATTCTTATAACAATTTATTAATAAGAATATACATTCCATACCCAAAACATGTATTAAAATTATTTTGTTTTCCCATGGAGAACATTTTGATTAGAGATAATTTACTTTACAATATAGACATCCTACATTTACAGAATTATATTTGAAAAAGTCGATAATCAATAAATAAAATCAAATTATTCGAATCCAAATGCCTATTACCAGAAAAATTGAAATGTTCTATAAATCATATTGGAACTATATTCTATGATGAATACGTGCAAATTTCTGAATTATTTACAACAATAGCACAAATAAATTTAAATCAAAAATTATTAACCGGAATGTTAAAAAATTCTAAAATTGCATTTTAGAAAACAGCATATTAATCAATAATCAATTCATTCGAATCTAAATAAGTATTACCAGAAAAAAACAACTAGTTATAAGTTGTATTGGAACTATATGCTATTATGAATAGGAACAAATTTATAAATTATTTACAACATCATCAAAAATGAATTTAGATCAAAAATTGGTAACCACAATGTTAAAAATTATAAAGTGCATAAAACATTCTTTAGAAGGCAGCATATTATTTTTAAACAATATATTTTAATTATTATTAACAACAATATCCATCAACTGCAATTGAAAAATAAAATATGTGAAAGTGTACAATAATATTACATAATAAAGTTTTTCAATAAATAATATAATTTAGATAAAAAAATTGTAATAATTAGTCTAAAATAACACCAGGTATTTTAAATGCTTATGGCATTTAAATCTAAAAAAATTCTGATTTTTAACCTTCAAAATATAAGATACAGATTTCTCTTGGATGATTATAATATAATTTTAAAATTATTTTTTTTAAATATTATTTAGTTCTCTCTAATAAAATGGGTTTGTTAAAAATATCATTATAACCTATGTCATGGACTTGATGCTATTAAACTAACATACCCTGCTGTCAAAGAAAACATTTCGATCAAATTTAAAGTTGCACGCAATACATCGTTCTAAATTGTTATTTGTTCTTGCCTAGTGAGAGATTAGAAGGTTAAGACAATGGCAATCTTTTACATTACAGAACATTACTTTCTTTTATCAGTCTACAAACTCAGAAACTATAAACCTTTTTTTTTTTTTTTTTTTAGAAAGAATTTCTAAATATTTTAATAAGTATCTGAAGTTTACATTTTAGAAAAACCGGAATGGTTAAAATCGTCATAAGAACAATCATATAACAAACGAAAATTGAATTCGTTCGTGTTTATTTGTACAGCTGTGCTCTTATCAAAACATTATTGTTTATTCAAAAAAAGTTTTAGAATTCGTTCTTTTATTTGTTTGAAAAACTATTTTGCATATCACCTGCTTTGTTTTGGAAAATTGTGGACATCTTAAAATTTTAAGAATCGAAAGTGTCATAAATTTTTGTTACCGATATATTTTTTCGAATATCCATCTATCTGTGTATAAAGCAAGAGATTGGTTTGCATGTGCAAACCGATTTCTTGCAATACCAATTTTGGTGTGTATTTCTTAGAGCATCAAAATTATAAAGAACTACGAGATTCGAATCCGCAAGAATTGTGAAATTCAACACTATTTCCTCATATTTATTATTTTTTTATTAGATTAATTACGATATATATAGAAAATATAACGATAATTACGATATGTATAGAAAATATCGATAAAATTCTTATTTCTTTTATAATTAAAAAAAAATTAAAAATTTAATTATAATTGTAAGCATCGAATTAATCATACAAATAAAATTCAACATTTTGAAACAAAAAAAAAATGGCTGTTTTCTTTGCAGCAAATTATGTACAAATATCTGATTGAAAGGTATTAAAATGGTACGAAATTTCTGTATTTGCCATCGTCTTTTAACTTTTTTGTTAGCGGGATTTTTCCTTAGTTAAATTTGCCACATTAAAAAATATGCAGTTCTTCCCAAAAGTGTTCGGACACTCGTTATGAATTTCAATGAAATAATGTTCAATCCATTACTAAAAATTAATATTTCATAATGATAGTTCGTTTATAGAACCTATAATTTTTTTCTTTACAAAACGACATTAAATATTTTAAGAACATAGTAAATTTTTTTTAGAATC
Source organism: Caerostris extrusa (assembly GCA_021605095.1). Lineage (NCBI taxonomy): Eukaryota > Metazoa > Arthropoda > Arachnida > Araneae > Araneidae > Caerostris > Caerostris extrusa. The sequence continues at coordinate 35,585 of BPLR01015008.1, read as the reverse complement.
AATAATTAAAAAGTAGCAAAAAGTTACCTCACAAAAATCTTCGTGCACTATAATATTTCAGCCAATCAATACAATTTCCTTCAGCATCCAAAACATCTTTTTAACATCTGGACATTGAGTTCACAGCTTTTTTTTTTTTTTGTAATTTCTGCACCAATGTTCCTCCATTCTTCGATCATTTTTCACCTGTTTAGTTCGATTTTCGTTTTAATGTGATATCTTCGTACACTAACTTCCAGTTCTCACCAAATGTGTTCGGTTAGGTTTAAATCCGGTGACTGAAGTGGTGTTTGAAATGATTCCAATACATTTCGTGCTAATTTGTCATTGATTTCGTGAAGGAAAGCCTAAGCATTCTATTTTTTGCACTAACAAAAACTTCTTCGGGCAGAATGTCCATGTAATCCTGTTGATCTCAGCATTTGTCGAACAGTTTTAACTGAAATTGAAGTAAAAAATTTTTCAATAAATTCTGTAGTAAGTTTTCAGCGCTCAAACGTAGGTTTTTCATGTTTTTAATTATAAATCTCTGATCACATTGATTTAATTTTGCTGCACGACTTTTTCTTGCTTTGATTTCGATTCTATTTCCTTCTTTAAAGCGTTTTATCATATATAGCATCCAAAAATGAGATAAGTATATTAATTTAGCGAATTTCAAATAGATTTTTCACTACTATGACGAAAAATAATCAATTTTCGAATACCGTTGGTTGTTTCCTTACAGCTACGATCCATTTTTAGATAAATAGAATATAATGAAGCAAGCATATAAAAGTTAAAAGCCAACAATTTTTAAATGTTGCCAAAATGTAAAAATAAAAATAGTGACAGACGATAATTTTATTTATGAATTTATTCAAAAAATTTCAGTGTATGATTACTTTTTTGACTTGCTTTTCCACTGTCTCTTTTATATTTTAATTTTTATAAAAAGAAGATGAGTCAATTTGTTTTCAAAAATTTTTCGATTTGTAACTTTAAGAGTAGAAATAGAAATTGTTAAAAGTTTCAAATGATTGCAATACCAAGAAGAACTTCAATTTATTCCAAATAATGATTTATTCCAGATGGTTTATTGGATGTAATACTTTCACATTTCGAAAAAAAAAATAAAAAAGGAATACTATTTACCCTAAAAAAATTTTATAAAAGTTTTTGCATATAATTTAGTATATAGTTTCACTTATAATCAGATTTGTCAATTTTATACTAGTTATCAATAATAATTTAAAAATATTTGTTTTTCAAATAGAACTAGATATTTAACCTGTAACATTAAATATCCTCTGCTTAAAATATTTAATTTTTATCTAGTATTTATTTATATGATTAGAATATATGCATAAATAAAGATCAGGTAAGCATACATCCTGAGAAATTAAAAAATTAATTAATAATATACGCTAAAACAAAAGTTATTCTATTTAAAAATTCTCTAACGGTTAGATTAAGAGTTTCTACGTATTGGGGGTATTTTATTTTCTCCTTTAAACTTCCTAAAAAACATTTGTAGAATAAAAGTACATTAATATTCGGAAGGACAAATTGTATTTTTTGAAATCGAATCTATTTATATCATTAGAAAAATAAATGCAATTCTGAAATTCTATTTTAGTAGAATTACAAAAATGATATGGAGGGTGTGTAATTCCAAAAATAATTCGATCAACCAAATAGCATGGCTAAATGACAAGAAAGAAATTTTTTGTTAATGTACAGAATCGAAGTTTTTGGCAGAGTTGCATTTGTTTATGTCAAAGATATTAAAGTTTGGAGAAAAAAAGTAAAAGAAAAATAGAAGGGTTTGAAGAAAAAAAAATCGAAGGATAGGTAGGAAAATCTAAAGAAATATTTTAAAAAAACAAGGGAAATGTCATTTGTTAAACATGGCGCAGAATTTGTTATGGCGTTCGAGTGCATGTGATCCGCTAACGTAAGTTTTAATTTATTAGATGGCATCCTGGTTTAATATATAGTATATGTCGCCAACTTTGAATTAAATTTGAAGAATCAAATTAAATCCAAATCCTAATTGCTGAAAACCTTTAAATTCTATCAGAATAAGTCCTATACGTAATCTATACTATAATCCTATACGTCCTATATATAGACCTTAACTGTTCTATAGTATAATGGTTGATTTACAATTTTAAATAAGTTATCAAAATGTTCCATCAGTAACCAAACAGTATAAGAAATATTTTACCATAAATTGAAAATGTAATTCAAAAACCTGATACACCTGATAAAACCAGAAGCAGATAAAAAAATACTTTAAAAATCGTTTCGAATTTACTAAAAAGTGGATTAAATCTATACCAAAACAATTTTAAAACATTTTGAACTTCATAAATATTCAACCATGTAGTAATAACTATTTAATAATAAGCAATTTAAAGATTTTTATTGGAGTAAGTAATTAGTTCTTTTTTGTCAAGACAGTCATAATTTCATCATGTATTATTGCTTTTTAAACGAATTTGTTCAAGATAATTAAAAGAAAATGTAAATAATAAGAAAAACACATTCTGGTTGAATTGTTTCAAAGCAACAAATTTTGATTATTTGTTTAATGGCTCCTTTTATCTAACTATTAGTTTAAATCGCGCATCTATCTAAAAAGTGCTGCAAGGTACTGCAGTTTCACTACTACACCACACCGCATCACTGTGCCTAGAGCTGAGTTGCCCCTTTACAGTTCGGGAATGATGTGGGTGAGAAGAAGTCTGTCTAGGTTCATATGAGTTTACGATTAAGTGGACTCAGTTACGGTTAAGTGAACCCTACGGTTTAAAGTGTATTCCGAACCACTACAAACATCCATGGCACCGCCGGGATTTGAACCCAAAATTTATGATACCGATACCGATGCCGTATGCTTGCCACTCGACCATTAGGCCCCCAATGTAATTTCACTGAAGCTGGACAACCTCAACAATGCTCATAAAAATGTTCTGTATTTCTGTAATTTAAAATGTATGTCATTGTAAAATTATTAATCGAACATTTCTTGTAGCACTCACTATCTAATGCGTAATAAAAAATGACTGCAAAAAATAAATTATTATTATTGTTAAAATAAATTGCAATTTGGTTAGTTAAGAATTGCGATAAAAACTTATAAATTTCTAGAAACTCTAGAATTCAGTTGTTTGGACTTCTAAATAATTTTTACTTTTAACAATTCTAATTTTATAATTGAATCCTGGTGACCAGGGACTACCTATCTGTCTCACGATACTGCAGATTTCGGGTTCGAGTCCTGGTGGGGCCATGGATATTTATAGTGGTTCGGAATCCACTTTAAACCGTAGGTTCCAGTCTAATATGACTGTTGGGCGTAGAGCTGGCAACCCTACCCCATAAAAAGAAAACATATCATGTTTTGAAATCTGCCGTTATAGATAGACGCCTTTAGGCCTACTATGGGCCTGTTGCACCAAAGAAGAAGAATTTTTAACTAAACCATTTATGTATGATGGAAAAATATTTTTTATTCTTCTATAAAATTGTTTGGATTTTTAACTTTTTGTTTTTAATAATTTTCATTTATAATTAAAGAATTTTTATAAGTAAGTAGTTTTAATTTTTTTCAATAAATAATAATTTTTATACAGATCCCAATTAACAAAAATAGTTAGAATAAATATTAAAAGCATAAAAAAAAAAAAAAAAAAAAAAAAATATTTTTAAAGAAATATTTTTCTGAAAAAATAATTCGTTAGTATTGATTAACGAATTATTTTTAGAAAATATTTCATTTGTATTGATTAACAAATTATTATTCCTATACCCTAAAAAAAATTATTTATTAGAGGAAAAACGTATTTATTATAGAGTTCGCATTTTTATTTAATATATTCATCCATAGTATTGGCATTACATATTAGAAAAATGCTTTTATTTGATTTTTCTCTAAAAATATGACTAATATATATATATTGCATTATTGCACTTAAAAAATCAAAGCAAACTATTATCCAAAAATAAATAAATAACACCTGACAGACGAAACCTATCACATCCACACGAAAAACAAAAAAAAAAATCCCTTTTCTCCCCCTACACTCGATCCAGAAAGGGAAAAATGGGGATTCCAGTCTCTCCTCATCCGCCTCAGAATTGTTCCCATCATTTCTCCCCGCCGAAGATGTCCGACAACAACACCATCCTGAACAACGGGTGCGAGAAGGTGAGCGTGACGGACTCCACCCACGAAAACCCCATCAAGACCCCCTCTCAAGCGGAAGCAGCACAAAAAGCTGGTCAGGCTGCTCACCGTCATGGCCTACGTCTTCTCCGTGTCGCTGGGAGCCATCGTGCTCTCCCTCTACTACGTGTTCCTGTGGGATCCCCACATTCCCCGAAGGACGGGAGCAAGATGCCCGTGCCTCAGGCCCTCATGTCCGATCCCCTGGCCAAGTCGGAGTTCGGACTGAATGTGTCCGACTGGATTGCCACCACCCCCAGAGATGACAGCGTCACATCATCCCAAAAAGGTGCAGGGCAATTGGTGATGAATTTAGTTCACTGGCTGGCGTGTTTGCACTTGTAATGAAAAGGTAAGCAAAAAAAGCTTATGGTATGAGTTTTACTGGTATGTAAAAATGTTATTAGTGTAAAAAAAAAAATATAATAAAAATTGTTAATTAGATTACATATCTAAAGCGATATTGATTTTACGTGAAAAACACACATTAAGCTAAAAAAAAATTAATTTTAAATCTTTTATGCTATATTATGGTATTTTTATGAATAATACTATGTTAGAATAATGATATAATCTCTATTATTGCTGTTAAACGCTATATTAGCGAATTTTATAATAAAAAAAATTTTTTTAATTTTTAAGAATTATCTGTTTACTGTTTATCTGTTTTTTTATTTGTTACATTCAATTACATATTTATGGCAATATTCATTTAAGTTAAAAAAACACATTAAGCTCTAAAAAATTTAATTTTATTCTTTTATGCTACATTGTGTATATTTATGAATAATAAGTGATATTATACTATTTTAGAAGAATTATATAATCTCTATTATTGCTGCTAAATTCTTTATTAGCGAATTTATAACATTTTTTTTTTTTTTTTTTTATTTTAAGAATTATTCGTTTACAATTTTCTGTTTTAATTCATATTTTTATTTCATAGCAAATTTTGTAATAAATGTTTTTTTTTTTTTTTTAATTATTAAGAATTATTTGTTTACAATTTTCTGTTTTAATTCATATTCATTCCTATTTTCATTTCATATTCATGTCTGTCATTATATAAAATGAATAATTTAAAGTTTATTATATTATATTAATTCACATTTAAAGTTTATCATATAAACCTTTGGCATGAGTTTTGCTAGCATGTAAAAATGCTATTACTGTAAAAAAAAAAAAAAGGTATAAAAATTGTTAATTAGATTACATATCTATAGCGGTATTAAGGGAAAAACACACGTTACACTCAAAGAATTTTCTTTTTAATTCTTTTATGCCATATTATGTATATTTGTGAATAATAAGGGATATAATACTATTTTAGAATCATAATATAATCTCTATTATAGGTGTTAAACACTTTATTAAAGAATTTTATAATAAAAGCTTTTTTTTTTTTTTAATTTTTAAGAATTATCTGTTTACGACATTCTTTTTTAATTCATATTTGAAGTTTATTATATAAAATGCAATTATATTGATTATTTAAGCATATATTTTTCTGTAAATGTGTTTGCATTTATAATGAAAACGTAACCACAAACTTATGGCATGTAACAATGCTATTAATGTTAAAAATAAAAGGTATAATAAAAAATTGATACATTCAATTACATATCTATAGCGATATTCATTTAGGTGAAAAACACACGTTAAGCTCATTATTCATTATTCTTTTATGGTATAGTATGTATATTTGTGCATAATAAATTACATAATATGTTAGAATACCGATATAATCTCTATTATTGCAGTTAAACGCTTTATTAGTGAATTTTGTAATAAAAAATTTGTTTTGATTTTTAAGAATTATCTCTTTATAACCTTCTGTTTTAAGATTTAGTTTTCAGATTTGAAATTTATTACATAAAATGCATAATATATAATTACACTTGAAAATAGTAAGAATTAATTTTTCTGTAGTATTTAAATTGCATTTTTAAAACTTATTTTATGTAACTTTTCTTTTTCTAAAACAGTCGCGATATTATAGATTTTTGCAACGTTTAGTCAAACCTTTCGTGTGTCCTTTTTAAGTTAGACTTATTAGCAATATCATATTTAATCAATTACTTTCAGTATGTGAGAAAAAACTCAAAATCGCGATTAAAAGGACTTTTTATATCTTCAAAATATTCTTAAAAATTCCCCTGTTGCCTTTTTTTTTTACCCTCAGTTTAATTTATTGTCATTATCATCAACATTATAATTATATTAATTTATTAACATATATATCCTAAATTAAATTTATTAACATATATCCTAAATTAAATTTATTAACATTGTCATACTTAATCAATAATTTTCAATATCTGAGAAATAAACATAAAATTGCGACTAAAAAGCCTTTTTAAAATTTTCAAAATATTCTTAAAAAATTCCCTTCTGACTTTTTATCCTCAACTTAATAAGGATTATCTTTCTATTAAATTAGCTTTAAATTGTTTAACTTTAAAGATGCGAATCAAATACAATTAAAGTAGTAAAATTAATATTTGAAAGTCTCAACGTGTATTGTTCCTTTTACAAATTAAAAAAAAAAAAAAAATTTATCAGACTTGCAATCTATTAAAGTTTCCATTTTATTCAATTCTTATTAAAAATAAAAATCTTTTATATCCAGGCATTAAACTATTGTAATATTTAAGTGAAGAAAAGAGAATGGCTTAAAAACTTTGAAATCCAACTGCCACAAAACAATATAGCTAGCTTTAAAAATTTAAACTCATTAAAAGAAGGCATACCCATTTGATTGAAAAAATGTAGATACTCATTTCAAAATTGTATACTCATTTGATTGATTAAATAATAATCCTCTAAATATTAAACATATTTTTAAATAATGCAAAAAAAAAGCTTAAAAGCGATTAAAAGGACTTTTTAAATGTTTAAAATATTCTTAAAAAATTCCCCGGGGCCTCTTTTTACCCTCAACCTTAATAAGGATTATCTCTTTATAATTAGCTTTAAATTATTCAACTTCAAACATTAAAATTAATATTTGATAGTTTCAACGTGTACTGTTCATTTCACAAATTAAAAAAAAAAAATTATTTTTATCAGACTTGCAATCCATTAACATTTCCATTTGATTAAATTCTTACTAAAATGGAAATCTTTTATATCTAGACATTAAACTATCATAATATTTAAGTGGAGAAAAAGAACCATTTAAGAAAACTTTGAAATAAGACTGCCACAAAAAAAAAAATGTAGATGAATGCATTCTCATTTGATTGAATAAAATGTAGATACTCATTTCAAGAATGCATACTCATTTGATTGAATAAAATGTAGATACTCATTTCAAGAATGCATACTCATTTGATTGAATAAAATGTGGATACTCATTTCAAGAATGCATTCTCATTTGATTGAATAAAATGTAGATACTCATTTCAAGAATGCATACTCATTTGATTGAATAAAATGTAGATACTCATTTCAAGAATGCATACTCATTTGATTGAATAAAATGTAGATACTCATTTCAAGAATGCATACTCATTTGATTGAATACAATGTAGATACTCATTTCAAGAATGCATACTCATTTGATTGAATAAAATGTAGATACTCATTTCAAGAATGCATACTCATTTGACTGAATAAAATGTAAATACTCATTTCAAGAATGCATACTCATTTGATTGAATAAAATGTAGATACTCATTTCAAGAATGCATACTCATTTGATTGAATAAAATGTAGATACTCATTTCAAGAATGCATACTCATTTGATTGAATAAAATGTAGATACTCATTTCAATAATGCATACTCATTTGATTGAATAAAATGCATACTCATTTTGATTCAATAAAATGTGGATTCATTTCAAGAATGCATACTCATTTGATTGAATAAAATGTAGATACTCATTACAAGAATGCATACTCATTTGATTCAATAAAATGTGGATACTCATTTCAAGAATGCATACTCATTTGATTGAATAAAATGTAGATACTCATTTCAAGAATGCATACTCATTTGATTGAATAAAATGTAGATACTCATTTCAAGAATACATACCCATTTGTTTAATTAATTAATAATCCTCTAAACATGAAACATATTTCTAATAATGCAAAAAAAAAACCTTAATGATTATTGAAATGTTGAAAATATCTATCAAATATTTAATTTTAATAGAAATAACCAATTATCTAATTCTAAAAAACAAATCGAAAACCGCAATTGAAAGGATTTTTCAATAACTTCCAAACATTCCCATTCTTCTACAAACATTTTTATAAACTTCAAATCCGCTTTTTTTTTTTTTTTTTTTTTTTTTTTTTTTAATCTGTTCAACAGCATTAAGGTTTGGTTAGTCACTCTATGGTAATTTTTGTTAATGAGATAGGGACCTACAATTTAACGTGGATTCCGGCCACAACATTAAGGAGGATTATAATTCTCTAAATAGCTTCAATTGTCTACTCATCGTTAAAAAATGTGCATAAAAAAACTAAGTATTAAAATAAATATTTGATAATTTCAACATCTACTGTACCTTAAACATGATAAATTAAAAATAAAAGAAGAATTTCTATCAGATTTTTGATCGGTGAACGTTTTCATTTGATTAAATAATCATTGAAAATAGAAATATTTCACAGTAAAACATTGCTTTATCATAAGATTTTTAAAAAAAAAAGAAAAGATTGGCCTTAAAGACTTGAATTCAATAAGACTACAAAAAAATGTAGATATTTATATTATTCATTGACTAATTAATAATTCTCTAAATATTAGTATTCTTCTGATTGCAATACAAAAAGGCTTATTAATAGTGTAGCCTTTTTCTCCCGGGAAGAGTTTTGGCATTTCATTGCCAGGAGAGAGGAATGTATATTCTTTGACAGTACATAATAACAACCCTTCAATCAAATTTAACAGCAGACAAGCAGTGTTGTGGGTAGTTATATTACATCCAATTAGTGTTTTGTACTTATGAGAACAACTTATCAGATAGCAGATATTCGGCGTCATGTATAATGAGACTCATAAACTCACTAAATTTAAAAACCCAAAGGGTCTCATGGAGGAGGGGAAAGAAGGGGGACAGCCTTCGTTGTGATGGAGCACCCGTAGGTAGAAGTCTGACTTGGCCCCATGATGCTGACTTATTAAGGGGGAGGGTTGTCAGTACTATGCCAGCGCTCTACATTCATATTAGACCGGGACTTATGACTTAAAATTGATTTGCAATCGAATATTTATATCCGAATCACTATAAACATCCAGGTCACAGCCGGGACTCAAACCTGAAATCTAAGGCACCCACCGAGCGCCATAGCACTAGTCATTCGGCTATCAGGCCCCTGTGCGAGTTTTCCGAACTGTCTATTCTGGAAGAGGAATTCGTTTCAAAACGTTGCGGCACAATAGGATTAAACAATTCAAATATTCACAATATTTATCAAAATTAAACAATTCAATAGAGTCGCCACATTTTGTGCATCCAAAATTCATGTTTTAGGCATCTTATTAGACTTATAAGTAGATCTGCTTTAACAAGCTTTGTTTAAAGGATAAATAAATTTATATTGTAACTTACATTTCTTTTTCCCCCTTAACTTGTTGTTCTTTGAAACTGTGAAAGAGGATGAATTCTTCATAAACATTAGCGACCATGACCATTATTGAGCAGAGTCCTAGATATTTTTAACTGAACTAACTAACAGATTAGTCTTGACTTGGCTAGATGCTTAGAGGTCTATGTTCACTGATGCTGCTTTATCACAATTTATCAAAATGCTGTTAAAATACTACAGATAAAAAGAATGTGCCAAAAGTGAAAATGAAAAAAAATCTACCCGAAATTCTCGATTTCATTTGCTTATGAGGGATTATAAATTCAATTTTAAAGGAAAGGAATCGTTGTTCATACTTTACAGCAACCAAAAGAAAATAAATAAGATGAGTAAATATGAAAAAAAAGAAATGGATAAAACAGCAGATCAAATAGACCATATTTTTCAGCAGTTGAACGACGATTAGAAAATATGAAGCACAACTAGCAATTGACATAGAAGTGAATAAAAAGTAATAATCCCCAGAAAAAAGGCAGTGTTCCCCATAGCATAGACCTTTCGTAGAATCTTTGCTCTCCTATAATATCCATCCTCTGACATATCAAATATCCAAGAGTAAGAAAGAATTTTATATCCGGAAGAGCTTTGTAGTTTGTTACTTGGTTCTACATATTTTAAGCATTGAAGCAAAATGTGTTCAACTGTTTTCGGAGTTTTGGAGCTGAAGTCAAACCGAATCTATGGAGTTTAGAATTAGAAAGATATGCCTTTTTGTTCGAAACCTGGATAGAAGAATGTCTCCTATTCAATGAGTAGGAAGATGTCTATGAGAAGGTTTAATACAGTCATGTCCATAAATTAAGGATAATGAAGTTCAGGCAAAGAAAGAGACAAAAGCAAAACAAATTTGACTTATTTGTAAAGTCTATTTAGTAAACAAAAGGTAAAGAGCAAAAAAGATGCTATATGTTTGACATAATTAATAAAAATTGCGATTTTTACTCCCTGGAGCAAATTTCGAAAAAGAACCTATTTACAAAAAATAGTATAACATGGTTAGTATGATGGTTAATATGGAGTATGTCTCCCGGACGATGCAATACAGGCCTTACAACGCCTAGGCATGCTGAGTATCAAATTATCAATCTGATCTTGGGGAATATTACACCACTCATCAAGCAATGCCCTCCGAAGTTCCGGTTGACAGGTGGGAGGGGTTGACGGGCTGCAATTCGTCGGCCAAGCATATCCCACACATGCTCTATTGGATTCAAGTCCGGTGAGTATGCTGGAAAATCCATACGGGTGATATCCTCAATTGAAGGCATTCGTCTACAATGTTTGCACGGTGAGGACGGGCGTTGTCATTCATAAACAGAAATTCAGCACCCATGGCGCCCCGAAACAAACGTACATGTTGTTCCAGAATGACATCCCGATAGATGTGGCCTGTCATCGTTACACTCTGAGCATGCAGGTCAGTTCTGGAACCAAGAATAATTCCTCCCTAAACGAGCCATCCTGCACCACCGTAACGGTGTCGTTCAATGGTGTTCTCTTGTTGGTAACGGGTACCTGGCGCTCTCCATATGAAAGTCCGGCGAAAATCAGACTGCAAACTAAACCTGGACTCGTCGGAAAACATCACACTAGACCAATGTTGCTGTGTCCACAATGCATTCTCTCTACTCCAGGATAATCGCAGGCGCCAGTGAGTTGCGGTAAAGTGGAACACATCTGACAGGCCTACGAGCATATAGACCAATGTGCCTAAGCGTCTGTACACGGTCTGCCTTGAAACTGTCGTACCGGTAGCTGAAGAGAGCTGACGAGACAGGTCTGATGCTGTGCTCCGTCTGTTTCTTTTGGCAGTAACTGCTAAATACCGGTCCTCATTCGGCGTTGTAACTCGGGGGCGACCTGTGCTGTAACATCTACTCACATTACCATCATCTTGGAATCGTTGCCAAAGCCTGGAGAGGACACTCTGGGCGATTCAAGTTCCTCGGATACTTCCAGCTGGGTACGTCCACATTCCTGTCGTCCGATAATTCTACCATGTAAAAAATCATCCAAATGCTTCCTTCGTGCCATAACTATGCGGTTATTGCACTGAAAGGCTTTAAAGCGCTTGTGAACAATTTTACTTCTTTGCCACCATTCCTTATATACCCCTCTCTTACACTCTCGTCATTGTGACGTACTATCCGCCATCTGGTGGTTTCCTGTAATTTGCATATTCTTCTTCAAGATGTGAGTAATAATTCTACAGGTGAAATTTTTTTTTTAAGAGTTCAATTTCTGTGTGATTCTGAATTATCCTTAATTTATGGACATAAGTGTGTACTATCCAAATGACTGAATTCCTGAGCATATTTTCCACCTACACACTGTGCTGTTGTTTTTTATCTGTGCTTTTTTTTTTTTTGTCGTTGTTGAAATATAAGTTCCGGAGATATCAATGAAATATTATTGTTTCTGCTGCAGGTCTTGCGATCGAATTTGCCAGTTCATTCTCTGTGATACCAACGTGCCTAGGGACCAGATGAATTCGATGGATAAAGTGTTACTGCAAATGTCTTAAAGTTTACTGCCAAGAAACTGAATGATACGATTGGAATGGATATTTCAATTCTGTAATGCCTGAAGAACAAATAAACTGTCTGTGAGAATTATATATTCATGACTTGAAATAACATATACGTTGAAAGGGTTAAAACGATGCAAGATCTTTTGTGAAAATACTGCTGTAATTTGAAATATGTCCTCCTGAAGACCTTGTGACAAGGAATTGATGAGGCTGCTATTCAATGTTTAAGATCTGTCTTAGATGCGTCACAGGCTAAAATGATCCTATCTTTCAATGTTCGCTTTTGTATTGTTCAAAAAGGTGTTTGATGACTTGATGGGGTAACTGTTTGGTTTGAAAATATAAACCATTGAGATGAAATGTGACTTTAAGGTTCAAACTAACCGGAGAAAAATTGGGAATTGAATTGGAAGATTGAATGTTTAAGTGGTCTGGAAAGTTTGCAAAAAAAAATTGAAAAGAAATGGCACATTTCAAACTTGGAGTTTGATTTTCCAGAGCGAAGATACTAAATAGAGAAAGAAGAGGAAACAAAAGAAATATGTTTGAGGAAAAAAGCGCTCTGCCAGCATATACTGCCTCTGAAACAAAATTGATAGGCTTCTTTTAGTAAAATGGAGATCGGGGTCCACTTCGGAAAACATGTTTCAAACCGTAAAGCAAGATGATATAAAGTGCTTAATGTTTGGAAGTCGCTATGACTGGATAAGAGAAAGATAGGAGCCCCATATTCCAATAAACTACAAATAGTAGAATTTGCTATTTGAATTAAATGTCAGGAAATTACTTTCAGAGATTACTTTCTTTTTGAGATATAGGAAGTGCTGTGGGAAAAAGAGATTGTGAGAAAAGATGATACCTAAAATGCTGATATGTTTCAAGGGAAATGGATATTGCAAATTTGAAAATGTATAGTTCATTATTATTATTGGAAAAATTCACAGCTTCGCATTTTCAGGTTGAAGGGGGAATTTCCATGTTTAGCACCATTGAGTGATGTTATGAAGGATTATTTGAAGTTTATCAAGAACTTTTTTAAGAGTTTAATCACTGCTAAAAAGCAAGATATCATCGGCATGTAATGAACATTCTGTATGGGCAGGAATGATTTCGAAAGCATATCTCATATAGGCCCTTCTGTATTCCACGAGAGAAAAACAACTTTATCGACTATCGTTTCACCATTAAACGAAAAAATACCCGTTATTGATGAAATTATAAATCAATTTTACAACAGTTCCTGTTTGCCAACCTGTAAGATTTTATAAATAAGTTCATCTCTCCATACCGAATCACACAGCAGAAAAATGTCTAATTTAAGAAAAACAAAAAAAAAAAATTCGGGCATTTTTTACTTTTGACTATTTTGTTATGAAGAGTGATAATAAATACATGCAATCCCTAAAAGGAATAAATCCAAAGGATTAGGATGGTATTTGTCAGTAACTGTAAAATGAATTATCCTCTTGAGTACAATACGTTCAAAGATTTTACTTAGAACTGAAATCAAATGTATTGGGCAATATGAGGTAAGGGAAGTAACCAGGTTTAAGGATGGGTATGATTTTTGCCGTTAATCATTCCTGTGGAATAACATTGGTGCACCATATACTATTAAAGATATGAAGTAGCTGTTGAAAATAATAATCAGGAAATACCAGAATGATAAGGATGGATCCTGCGTGATTATTTTGTACATATGTAGAAATAAATCCATCCATTGTCTCGAACTAGACACTTGCCCATCTAATTGCACTAATTACTCATCCAGTATACTACTGTGTCCAAAAAGATAGACCCATTTTCAATTTAAAATTCCCGGACTTATTTTTTTTTTTTTTTTTTTTTTTTTTTAGGTTTGCTGGCACTGTCCTCGACATCTGTGTGGAATTTGACGTCAAACTATTCATTAGTTACGCTTGGCTTTGAGAGACGCTAAAACTGATTCCGGCGACTTTTGAAATGTCTGAATTCATTGCGAAAAGAACTTGCATTAAATTTTGTTTGCAGAAACGTATAGAATGGTGCAGAAGGCATTCGGGGAGCATTCCTATATCGAAAAGAAATGTTTAGAAGTGGTATAAATAGTTCAAAAAAAAAGGCAGAGAACGCGTTGAAGACTAAGAGCCCTCTGGTCGACCATCAACCTCAACCAACGAAGCTCATGTCCGACAAATTAAAGATTTGGTGCTTGCAAACCTACGATTTGCAATTAAAGACCTTGCTGCTGATGTTGGAATTTCAAAAGGATCGGTCAAGGCCTCAAATCTCGATTGGTACCGAGAACACTGAATGTGCCAGCTCACACTGCATGATTCTTCGTGACTTTTTCGCCAAAAATGAAACCCATATCGTTCCACAACCATCGTATTCACACCGTGCGACTTCTGGCTATTCCCTAATCTCAAAATACCACTCCGGGGACACCGTTTTGAGTCGAATTGAAGAGATTCAACGTGCGCACGCGCTTTGAAGGTCATCCCCGCCGATGACTTTTAGCATGCATTGAGGATTGGAAAAAGTTGGCATAAGTGCATTGTGTCCGGAGGTGATTACTGTGAAGGCGATGAAATAAATTTGGAAGAATAAATAGAGTTTTTGAAAAAAAAAATAATAATTGGTCTTACTTTTTGGGCATGGTAGCATGTCGCGCTACCAGAAACGCTCTTCTCTCAATACTACAATTTTTCACTTTCAATGTCAATTGTTTATAATGCTGTCACAATCTACTATAACACATGCTTACGTTTCGACAATACAATAACAATTGACGCATTTTGTTCATACGGCATCATTTATATTTTAACATATGGTTAAAACATCAATCCTCCATCTTTTATATGCGTACTGATTTGAATTTTTAATAATTTTCATTTATTTTTTATAAATAAAAAGAGAAATTTTAGATGTTTTTTTTTTTCCATGATTTCGCAATATCTTTGAATAACAATGTAGTAATACGTGTACATATGTGTTTAATATTTTTATTATTAAGCACACATATTTTTATAAGAACTTTTATCAATGCTTAATAAATTGTAAATAAATATATTTTTAAAAAACTGGCGATCATTTGCTTGTGACTGACTGGTCGAAGATGCACATGCAAATATTAGTTCTTATATTCTAGAAATTTAGTTCATATCTCATTAATTTGTTGCATAAAAGCGGTACATCCCAACAATCAAAACATCTGACTGCGTAGAACATATTTCTGAACATACTATCCAATGTATATGAACCTAATGAGGAATTTACACTCATGTCCATAAATTAAGGATAATTCAGAATCACACAGAAATTGAACTCTAAAATAAAAATTTCACCTGTAGAATTATCACACACATCTTGAAGAAGAATATGAAAATTCCAGGAAACCACCAGATGGCGCGGATAGTACGTCACAATGACGAGTGTAAGAGAGGGGTATATAAGGAATGGTAGCAAAGAAGTAAAATTGTTCACAAGCGCTTTAAAAGCCTTTCAGTGCAATAACCAAATAGTTATGGCACAAAGGATGCATTTGGATGATTTTTTACGTGGTAGAATTATCGGACGACTGGAATGTGGACGTACCCAGCTGGAAGTATCCGAGGAACTTGGAATCGCCCAGAGTGTCATCTCCAGGCTTTGGCAACGATTCCAAGATGATGGTAATGTGAGTAGATGTTACAGCACAAGTCGCCCCCCGAGTTACAACGCCGAATGAGGACCGGTATTTTAGCAGTTACTGCCAAAAGAAACAGACGGAGCACAGCATCAGACCTGTCTCGTCAGCTCTCTTCAGCTACCGGTACGACAGTTTCAAGGCAGACCGCGTACAGACGCTTAGGGCACATTGGTCTATATGCTCGTAGGCCTGTCAGATGTGTTCCACTTACCGCAACTCACTGGCGCCTGCGATTAACCTGGAGTAGAGAGATGCATTGTGGACACAGCAACATTGGTCTAGTGTGATGTTTTCCGACGAGTCCAGGTTTAGTTCGCAGTCTGATTCTCGCCGGACTTTCATATGGAGAGCGCCAGGTACCCGTTACCACCAAGAGAACACCATTGAACGACACCGTTACGGGGGTGCAGGATGGCTCGTTTGAGGAGGAATTATTCTTGGTTCCAGAACTGACCTGCATGCTCAGAGTGTAACGATGACAGGCCACATCTATCGGGATGTCATTCTGGAACAACATGTACGTTTGTTTCAGGGCGCCATGGGTGCTGAATTTCTGTTTATGGATGACAACGCCCGCCCTCACCGTGCAAACATTGTAGACAAATGCCTTCAATTGGAGGATATCACCCGTATGGATTGGCCAGCATACTCACCGGACTTGAATCCAATAGAGCATGTGTGGGATATGCTTGGCCGACGAATTGCAGCCCGTCAACCCTCTCCCACCTGTCAACCGGAACTTCGGAGGGCATTGTTTGATGAGTGGTGTAATATTCCCCAAGATCAGATTGATAATTTGATACTCAGCATGCCTATTCGTTGTAAGGCCTCTATTGCATCGTCCGGGAGACATACTTCATATTAACCATCATACTAACCATGTTATACTGTTTTTGTAAGAAGGTTCTTTTTTAAATTTGCTCAGGGAGTAAAAAATCACAATTTTTATTAATTATGTCAAACATATAGCATCTTTTTTGCTCTTTACCTTTTGTTTAATAAATAGACTTTACAAATAAGTCAAATTTGTTTTTGCTTCTGTCTCTTTCTTTGCCTTAACTTCATTATCCTTAATTTATGGACATGAGTGTAGTAAAACTGATTATTATCACAAAAATTTAAATTTCGAATTTTAACATTTTATATGATTTTTGAAAAAGGCATAAAAGTGGAGTTACTTCCTTTTTAAACCCTTCTATTGGTGAAATTCAGTGTTTCTGACAATACTTAAATGCCAAGTTCGAGTACAGTATCTTATTTTAAAAGTTAATGGTACACTAGTGTAGAAAATAACTTATTTTCAGTTAATTTAAAAATATTTCAGTTTATTCTTTGCAATCAGTTTGATTATTTTTTGTATAAAAGAGGTACCTCCCAACAATCAAAATGTATGAGAGATTGTGTACTACATATTTCTGAACATACTTGCCAATGCATATGAATCTAATAAGGAATTTAATAAAACTGATTATTAGAATTTAAGTTATTAAGTTCTCGATTTTTAGAATTTTAAGTTATAATATTAAAGAATAATATTTTCGTTTACTTTGATACGTTTGTATGACAGTTATACATTAATGAAAATCTGTATTATACCACAAAAATAATTAATGATCTTACATGTCGAAATAAAATTAGTGAAAGTGGCACAGCTAAAAATGTTATGACAGCATAATGTAGTTGGTACTTAAATGCAAATGCTTGGATGATAGTTTATAAACAGAAAAAGTTATTTAATTTAAGTATTATAACAGAACGTACAACCGATTAGCAACATTAATAAATAAGTATTAATAGCTAATATAAAAAAATATTTTTTTTTTTTTTTTTGTTCCAATGCAGCTGGCAAACACAGACAGCTTGGTCTTGGATGCCTTAAGGCAAGTGCTGCATAGACGTTACTCACTTTGCATTTCCCAGGGGGCGAGTGTAACTTGATAAGCCACGGACGCGGAGTAGCAATGCCCCGCAACGCTCTACGATCCTCTTAGAACCGGGACCTACGGTTTAAAGTGGATTCCGAACCACTACAAACATCCATGGCATCCGCCGGGATTCGAACCCGAAACCTGTGGTACCGAGCGCTAGCTACTCAGCCATTCAGGCCCCATATAGAAAAATATATAAAAGGACAAGTAGCTTTTATGATAAAATTACCACTTGTGTGAAATCCTATATTAGGACCCCAACTTCGCTAACTAAGAAAATGGTATCAAGCAAGCATTTTTTTTTTTTTTTTTTTTTAACTAATTAACGCAAAAAGAGATAAAATGATCTTCGTAATATGGAACATGAATGAAATATGAACCCTGTAGCTATAAAAAAGGAAATCTATGATTCACAATTATTGCTTTTGCCTGTAAATAAATGACATACAATATGTTGCTTAGTTTGAACGACCTCATGCCTTCGTCAGATGGTCTACTCAGGGCATTACGATTTGGGGCCGTTTGCTCGAGCCCGCCGCTTCGCTTGTTGTAAAGCACAGCATTTATTTTTTGCTAACACCACTGTTAGATACAAGCTACAGATATACATATTCATTGTACTACACAACTAAGTAATCAGAACTGTGTTTAACTTTGTTGCACGATCAATCAATTTTCAAGCATTAATTACTGTTAAAATTGAATACAACTCAAAATTCACTTTTTCAAATTAAAAAAAAATTCTATTTGCTTGAGAAAACCACGAGAATTAAAAATTAATAGCTCACATAATGATGACAGGGTAGCTCAGAAACTGAAAAAAAAATTTCCTGATTTAAGGCTAATAATTATATTAGTTTTCTTGCTTTCTTCCGAACACAGAATCACTATACGTGTACAATATATGTCATTAAAAACACTTTTAATAGTTATTTAATATGAAAAGATAATATATTTTTATGAAATTTCCTTTTAAAAATAGTTTGAACATTTAAAAAAAAAACTTAAATATATTACATTTATTATATGTAAAAAATACTAGACTTCTACTTTGCATTACAACTACTCTTTGTAACATATGCTACAAGATAGTGAAATTAGGTTTAAGGAGTGAATTTGAGCTTAATAACACAATAAATAATTATTAATAATAAAACATCAAAATCCTTACTTTTCTAAATCAATTGAAGAAAATAGCACAAGTACAAATAACAGCATGAGTACAAGCAGAATACAAAACACACACCAGCGAAAGGCAGGTTTGAATATGTAACAAACTTTACATAAATAAAACTGGGTGTAAGGTTTCCGCAAAATGAGTAACGATAAAAATCGCCAAGAATGATCGTCTACAAAATCAACGATCGTGCACTTAATTTGGTGCAAAATGCTCTCATAGCTAATTTTCCCAGATTTTAAATATTTTTTACGAATTTCCCCAACTATTCCAGATCGATAAAATTCCCTGATTTCCTTATGACAGGGAGTCGGCAACCTTTTGAGTCGGAAGAATCAAAAATTACAATTTACAAAATTTCAAAGCGACACAAAAATTTTTCTTGCCAACAATAAATAGTACTCGCATGAATAAAGTTTT
The DNA here is from genome assembly GCA_021605095.1 of Caerostris extrusa. Classification (NCBI taxonomy): domain Eukaryota; kingdom Metazoa; phylum Arthropoda; class Arachnida; order Araneae; family Araneidae; genus Caerostris; species Caerostris extrusa. The sequence continues at coordinate 16,042 of BPLR01015008.1, read as the reverse complement.
TTGATAAAAAAAAATAATAATCTATTTATTCATATATAAGTAGTGTTTTCCCAGCATATTAGATAATATATATATGGCATTATTAGATAATTACTTATTATTTAAGTAAAAAATTAAAACAATTAAACATTTACTTACAACACTAACTTGTACTTCAATAGCAAACAAATGCAATGGGAGCGATGACTTTGCATGGTTATTCAAGTAGAAAATTTAAACTTTACTAAACAATGTAACTTGTACTTAAAATAAAAAAAAATAACATACATTTGAGCAAACAAATTCAATGGAAGCGTCAGCTTTGCATGGTTTTAGAAAATTTGATAAATTTGCGCATAACTTGTCATTTTAAGTTTCAAACACGACTCAAAAATTTTCATTTGTTAGTTGGCTTCTTACTTTACTTTTAATTATATTCATGCAAGAGAATGCTTGCTCGCACGAATATGTCGATCCGAAGATAGTCAGCACTCAAATGCCAACTTCTTCACCTCACTGTAGCAATCTGAAGACTATTCCATGCGTCGAATATAAGTGCCCCAACTCGCGGCATTTCTTTTAAAGCTGTCCACTTTTGTTGCGTTACGTACATACATTTCTGGACCTCCAACTTGCTTTTCAACTCTAAATTTTCCACTCCACAAAGCTTTACTTGTTAAATCGATCAATTGCATTTCTAGAGATCCAGTATCAATTCCAAATGGCTCAATGTGGATTTCGTTACTATTTGTGTTGAGAGAATTTACTATGAATGCTAGAGTGGTTTTGAATTGCACAAATCTGTCAGCAAATTCATCTTTAATTTTTTTTTTTTTTTATAACTGTGCTGAAGTACCTCGTGTCAACAGTTGCACTGGTTTTAGCGCGATATTGCTTTAAATTGAAAATGAAGTAATTTACCACTGATTGACTATAAGTACATAGTTTCATAGCATCCGTGGTCGCCTCCGTATGCGGTGATCGCCGACTGGCACGAACGGACTTGTCAGAGAATGTTTATCACGGCACAGTCTGCACATTTTATTTATTTTTTTTTTTTTAATTTTGACAAATATTAGATACTTAGTTTACGAGTAAAGGTGTTATGCCCAGCTATGCCGAAATCAATGAAAATTGCCAACCATATAAACAATCTAAAACTGCAAATACTTACCTACTTTGATCCTCCGAGTTCGAAAATAGGTTTATTAAATAACAATTTATAGGTACTTAACTTATAATTATTATTTTAACGCTAATTTTTAAATAATAAAAGCTATAAAATAGATAAATAATAAAATAGGTAATTTAATAAATATATATTTTAATAAAAACACTTTCGCGATAATATCGAACAGTAGTACTTTGTTTCTCTTTTGACAATTCTTATTGACTTCAAAAAAAGTAGTCAGGTATCTTATTTGGAAAAAAATATGTATAATATGTATTTTAAAAAATATTATGTTACTTACCATTACTTCGGTTTTTTTTATTATTTATATATATACATGCATAACTTTGAGAAGATAATTCACTTCCAACTCTTTTAATTGAAACAACAAACAATACGTCACAGCCAAAGCACTGATGAAGACGCCAAATTGCTTGCGTCGAAAGCGAATTAAAACCTACATAGAAACATCCGACGACGGCGTCATTCGAGAGCTTCCGATGGACTGACGACAGTAACGTATCACGGGGCAGAGATGCGGTAAAAAGCCAGTACAAGTGACTGAGAGATAGAATCTGGTGCAATCCTCGTTAATCGATTCAGAACGATTTTAAATGGTTTTTTTTTTTTTTTTTTTTTTTTTTTTGATCAAATAAATAATATTTGCATATGGAACTAAAGGGCCGCAGCTTCACATCCAAAGAGCCGCAGGTTGCCGATCCCCTGCCCTATGATGAATTACATTCCTGTATTCTTTTGAAATATTTATAATCATCATACAGCAAACTTCCCTTTCAAATTTTTTTCCTGTGAATTAGGTTTTTTATTGATCTTGGCCATCATGTCACCACACAATGTTACTCGCATTTTTGATGTTTAATACAAACAGCTTTTATTTCAGTACCGCATAAATCTCGTAAATGTGAGTTTGATTAACTACTTTTAAAAGAGATCGGAATCGCAGGCGCAATGCGATATTAGATACTTTTTAAACATTAAAGCAGGCACATGCATATTTTCCCTTGCGAATAGCTAATCAAAACTTGTTTTAACAATTATTTTTCTTTTCAGGTGTGTTTCTTATCAATGCAAGGATATTCAATTAAATGTTCAATGTATGAATTTTGATTTTGTATTTGCTAGAATGACTAAGTAAAACATTGGTTATTTATATTGTCTACACATATTCTGAATATGTGTAAACACATTTAAATTTATGCCTGCCTTAATCATTTATATTATCTAGAATGATTTATCTGTGATAAAATTATATTAATGCTTAATAATTCAGCAAATTCACTATTGCAGCACAGCCATGGTTCCAAACATGCCAGATTAGAATGTTTATTGTGCCCCATTTTATAAATCATTGATTTTTTCAACTTGATTAAACTGGAATCCTAAAATAGGATTCACTAAATTCTGTTGTAGACATATGATAAAGCATGTTCACACATGAAATGTATACATGAACAGATGTGTTATTTATACTAAATACTTTTAACAATTACTACTTTTATAGATGTAAAAATGTGTTTGCCAAAAACTAAGAGTAACTCTTTATACTAAGTATATTGTATATTGCAGGTACCTTCTCAATTTGAAGACGAACTGCTGAAAGGCTACAAAAAGGCAATTTCCAGTTTCATAACTTATTGGACCAGATTCACCATTCACTGCCTTAATGATCCAATTGTATCTTTACCATCCGTAGTTTATTTTCTTATACAACTCATTCTATGTATCATAAACAATAGTCAGTAAAGCAGGCTTCACTTGTAATACATTTATTATTCATTGAAATAATACATACAGTACATTCACATCTACCTAGAAAAAAGCATGAAAATGAAACTAAAACAATGTAGTCACTAATACAGAAAGAAATTGTCTCGTCTTTAAAAATCAAGTGACATCCACAATGATGTGAAACTAATATGATAATATACGTTGTATACTCTAATATCCACCTCTTGGACCTCCTCGTCCACCGCCGCCACCACCAGAGCCAGTGGAAGAGAAACACAATTTTAGGATGTAAGGGAATTTTCCAGCTGAAAAAAAGATACATTAATTTTTTAAAGAATAGAGAACCACTGGGTTAAACTCATTTATAATGCAAATATGATAAATGTTTATGCATCTACATTGAAAAATTAGAAACTTTTTACTTAAAATAATCCTATCTAGTTCTTATAACTTTGCCTAATTTAAACATTCACTTTAGGCAACAAAACAATGCAAAAAAATTAATTATGTTATCGATGATTGACAGCCTTCAAGTTTCATACATTATATTTACTTGGGCAATATGAGTAGAAACTAATGAAATCCTAATTACATTGAACTCTTAAATATATTAGTTGAAATTCTTTCAGAGTAAAAATGCCCAATGGATATCTCAAAGTGATAAGACCTTTATGCAATATTAACAATACTAAAATAAATCATGTTTTGATTAATAATTATTGATATATAAATATAAATAATAAAAATAATAAATTAAGAAACTGCAACAAATTAAAATTACATTTAAAATTTACTGGAAAAAAAAATTTAAAAATTTACAGGAAGAAATAGTTAAAGAAACTTTATTTAAATTAAATCTACCCTTTAACAGCACTATTGTATAGATATTACCATTTGAAAATGAAAGGGAAAAATTGTGAATATTAGAAACTCTTAATCCTTTAAATAAAATGGAAAATGGGGTAACATTTCTTTAAGAAACTTTTCTTTTTCAATTACAGGATAGGAGACGGAAATGGAAAAACAACACATCTTTTATTATTATATAGTGTTTTAAAATATCTATATTAATTATTAGATCCCTTAAACAATTGAGGAACTGAGCCATTTGAAACAATTAAAATGTTTTACAAATAAAAATTATTCACTTGCAATTTTTATGAACTAACTCAAATTATGAATAAATTATCATTCACAAACAAAAGCATTTTAAGAATATCATAAATAAATCAATTATTCAGAACACTTTTACAAAAAATATCTTAAATAAAAATAATTCGTTTAAACTTTTTTTTTTTTTTTTTTTTTTTAAACTTAAACGCATTTTACCGAGAAAAAGATTCTTTTTAAGATTCAATGAAACAAATACAGAAATTAAGAAAGTGAAAATAATGGCATCTAATAAAAAAAATAAACACCAGAATTAAGTCTACAAAATGATACAAACAAAACAATTCAAAATTTACAGCATTTACCCAAAAATCAAATAGCTTCTATAAAATTAATTTTTATAAAACATTAAATCAATAAAGTGCTAAAAATGAAATTTAGAATTAGAAGGAGCATATTTGTCATTGCCTCCAGTTTAAAATTTGAGGATTTTAAATTGATATTTAAAAACATTAGTTGTTTTCAACTCTACTTTTGTAATTTGTTATAATATATATGTTAGTAATAATTCCATTATTAACTTTAATCATTCTCAAAAAGTGGAATCAATATTGAATTTATGCCAATTATTATTTACAATTTCATCTACAAATATAAATAAAGTACTCACATGGATTTGGAATTGGTACATGATTGCAAAGAGCCAAAGCTTCAAGAGATTGGCTTACAGTATTAAATTCAATCAAGCCAGAAGAACTTCGTTCAGCTAAAATTAAAAGAATTTAATTAAATTTCAAAAAACAAAAAAGATTAAATAAAGCACAAATTCATAATCAGGAAATGGGGTAGGTAATATTTTATTTAAAAAAAAAAATTACAAAAACTATTACCACAAAGAAAATTTGTATAATTGAGAATTAGTTATACATTTATGTTGAAACACCATAACATAATTGTCAGATAAAAATGATATATGTTCACTATAAAGTATTCAAGGTCCAGATCAATACAACTGCCATGTCACTAACACAAAATAAGTATTTTATGAAATCATCATGGTTGTCAATAAGATTATTTTGTACTCCAATCAAACTTTGGTTGTGTTCCTAGAAATGTAGTTTTTATCCTAAACCATAATTCATTTACTGTGGTCAGTTAATGGGTCAATTGTTAAGTGGCTATTTTCAATCCGTTAACAGGTCAGCCAAAGAAAAGAAAAGATATACAATGTGCTTAGAAAATTTGGACATTCTATCAAACAGTAAACAAAAATCGTCTTGTTCAATGTGATATCAGGAGTGTTATTAAAAATGAAGGGGGTAATATTGTGACCTCTACAATCTCTCAGATGAAACTATATTCATGAGGAACCCAAAATCCATAAATGAATTCATGGATTTTGGGTTCCTCACTGAATGATTAAACATATTCTATTTACCATTTTATACAAAACGATGCTAGAAAATACATGCAGGATAATGCTGCTTACAATATTGTCTTGTGTGTTTTCAATGATCTAATTATAGTAGGCTAATTATCAAACTTGTTAGGCAACAACCCACATTACATTGTTATTCATGCACTTATTACAGCTTGAGGTATTAAAGGTTCAAAGTAAAAGGAAAAAACTTTTAAAAAGAATGTGTGGTCCAAACATGGATAACATGAAATGGAATTAGTGTGGAATTTTTTTTCAACTAGCTTTTCTTTCAATATCATGTAATCTAAACTTTTAATTATTAAAAATTAATTTTTTTATTATAATTGAAATCCCTTTTAGATACTTCCTCCCTTTTGACAGTGCTCTTTTTAATTTGTCCACTTAGCAGTTATCAATTTTTTCCATACTATTGGAGGTCAAAATGCACAGTCTTTTTGTATGCAATATGTGTCAGGCTCCTCAGTATCTATAGTAAATATATATTGAAACCTACAACCATTCATAGAAAGCTGTCTGTATCTAAACATATACAATCATTCAGTATTTTTCTCCAATGCTTTATATCTCTACATTTTATCAATTGTGGTGTCGTAGTTCTGTTTATGAAACTACGACACCACACTGAGATGTTATTTTAATTTATATTTAAATCTTAATATAAATTAAAATAACATCTTATTTATGTGATAATAAATTGATCACATAAATAATGGTACCTTTTTTTTTTTTTTCTTATTATTATTCCAAACAACCATATACTAATTGGAAAAAAAATTATAAGTTCCTATAATTTAAGAAGCCAAATAGAGAAAAAAAAAAATGCAGAATCTATTGGTCTAAGGAACTTTATGGATCATATAGTTCCCTTATTGCATATATGTAAATTGCATATCATCCAGAACACAGTCAAAAGAAAACTGCTTTATCAACAGAATCTATACTTACATTTATTTTTTGATGTAAAAAGCTTAACACTGCTTGGAGGAGTAGCTTCCTTCTCCTCAAATACCTAATTGAGGAAAAAAAAAAATTTAAAAACAAGTATTTTGCCAGAACATCTTAGGAAAATAAATTCATTAATTTTATAAATAATATACTATTCATTAATGTTGACATCAACATACTTTTTCATTTCGTCTTCAGATATGCCAAATGGTGCATTAAAGAAATGCAACATCTTGGATGGAGGCAAGATTCTGTTTTTGCTAGCTGCTTCTGGATTGGTAAATCTATTATTTCTGTTACCCATGTAGTCCTTAAAAGATGGTGAACCATCAGGCAAGGTATATGGTTGTGGCACATCATTAAGATAAGCTTGTTTTGAAAATCTAAGTGAAAATAATATATAAATTTTAAACATAGGAGTTAAAAATATTTACTATATGGCATATTTAATAAAAAAATAAAACCAGCACTTGGTATTATTTAAAAAGTAATAGATATTCAAATTAGTGCAAAAAATATTTATATCTTCATTAAAATCAAAAATGAACTACAATTTATATAAAAATATTTGTAAGCTATAAATAAAGTTTAAAAAATTTTTCAGTTTAATTTCTTAAAAAAGCAATGCAATAAAATTTAATTGACACGGAATAAGGCACTAATAAGGACAATTAACAATCAAAACCTAAGAATTGAGTTTCAACAAGATCTTTAATTTTTTATGTATCAATTTTTTTTTAATTTATAAAATAAATACTTTAACATTCAATAAACTGTTTGATATATATTAAGAAATAAAGAGCCATAAAATTTTTTAATAAGATAAAAAATTGCAAAAAGAATTTAAATTGAAAACTCTACCCACGTCAAAAAGTTTTATTAATTACACTTGTAGTACAAAATACTTTGACAATTAGTGAAGCCTTTAAGATAAAAACCAATTTAATGTATTCGTTTACTTCTAAAATAACCCATCCACACAAAAAGAAAAATTATATCAATATTTGATAAAAATGCCAATGCAGCATATTATGAACTCACCCAAGCTGGAGTTTCGAATCAAAAAATACAGCTCCATTCAAATTAGAGACAGCTCTTTCTACAGATATAGGATCTCCCATTTGAATCATGGCACAACCTTCCTTACTCTTCAAAAATTTGATCTAAAATGCATAATTACCAAAATTATACACCAGATAAAAAAAAAAAATCACTAAATATTTGAAATATCTATTACTTAAAATTATTTTGCAATGGTCAGAAGAACAATTAAAATTTACTAATATTTTTTTTTAGACAGAAAAGTTATATAACAACCAATAAAAAGAAATAATCATGACTATTGATAAAAAATGTTTTAAAAACACATTTATATCCTTTGTAAAATTACAAAGGTATTGTTAAAACATCACATTTCACTAATTTTACCACTAAATACAGCTCATCTAATCCTATAATTCTTTAAACAAATCTATTATGATTAAAAATTAATTTATCTTGATTTGAAAATATCTGAAATCAAGTACTTTAATTTATATTAATAATATTTCACAATTTTTATTATCATCCAATTAAAACCAATATTTAAATAATTTTTTTCTAATCATGTATATCATAAATGTGTAACTTTTAAAGTAAGTAAAGTATGGCAATCGTATAACTTTTTTTAAATTTCATGATTGCTTAAAATTTTTGACTTAAAATTAGGAATGTTTTTAAAAATATTTTTAAGTTATCCTGAAAATATGTACACAAAAAAAATTAAGGCTATGCTTCAGTAGAATGATGCTGCTACATTCACCGCCTTTTAAAATTTTTTTTATACTAAACAATTTGCATTAATGGCAATATAACAATTCTAAACTGTATTCACAGAACACCAAGTATCAGTACATTCCCTGTTCAAAACAAAATTATTTATTTATCAGAAAAGATATCCCTTCGATAATAAAAGAAACCTGAAAGCTTTTAAAAAATTTTTTATGCATTTCAATAACACTTACCCTCACAATGTTTCCATAAAGACATAAAATGTTGAAAAGTTTGTCACAGTTCATCTTCTCATGACTTAAGCCATAAGCCATCATGACAGAACCTTGTTGATTTCCACCAGGGGGAGGAGGTCCACCTGGTCCATAGCCTGGCCCTCTAGGAGATACAGGTGGTCCATCACCACGATAAGGATCACGACCAAATCTTAAGATAAAAAATAGTACAATTAAAACATATTTAAAGTCAAGGATTTTTTTTTTTATTATTTATTTATTTTTTGAAAAAAATGTATATCAGAAATGGAAATGTATTTATCATAAAGAAAAAAATTAATTTGTAGAGGCAATTGTTTGGGGAAAATATCTAATTCAGTTTAAATACAAATACAGAAACAAGTTGTATTATATATATTTAATGACAATACATTCCCCCAAGTGACATTATATTTATTTTACAAACTGTGGAAATTAAAAATACATTAAATAAAATTTATATACATGTAAAAAGGTTTTTTTTTTTTTTTTTTTTTTTAATCTTAATTTATCACTAGCAATTTATGAAATCTTTAAATTTCTCACAAATAAACTAAATCACACATAGATTGCATGATCCTAATATCTTAGATTTATAAAGCTACCGTTAAAAAAATGCCTAGTTTTTAATTTATACAAAAATTTATTGATGACATTTTCAACTCTGATCACATTCTTTACAGCAAATTTTCCTATCAAAAATTATTAGAGAAAAGCACTTCATTTTCTAGCCCAAATTATCATGTTTAAATAGTTTTAATTAAATATCTTCAGGCATAAATTTTACACGCAAAATTCAAAAATTTCTCATTTTTTTCTATTTTCATTGCATAACATTAAATTCATACTGTAGTTATACATACCAATTTTTTACAAAATTTATTAAGAACTCTGATTTCTGATCATTAAATGACACAACGTTAGTACAAGTTTTGTTAAAATATATAAAAATTTCCCAAACTAAAAAAAAAAAAAAAAATTATGCTAAATATAACAGAAAGCAAATAAGTTCTATTTAAACTATTTTTTTTTTTTTTTTCATAAAACCAGGGATATTAAAAGCAAAATGGTTAAGTAGGAAAATTTCATCTGGTTTATATATATTTTTAATATTAATTGAGTCAGATATAAGAATTAAGTTATGATCATAAACTTCACATTGATGCATGAGCATTACCTTTCAGGAGGTGCTGGCCCTCCATAAGGATCACGTCCTGGGGGTCCATAAGGATCTGCACCACGTGGTCCTCGTGGTGGCAAGTAGTCATCAAAGCCTCCATCATAAGGAGGTGGTCCTCTGGCATCTATAACACACAAATTTTTTGAATACATTATCAGACCTGTCAATTCTAAAAACTTTCAATCAATCTAAATTTCTAATCAGTCTAATCTGTCAATTCTTCAATCAATCTAATCTGGCAATTCTAAAGCTTTTCAAATTGTCAATTGTAAAACAGCAAGCATTTTAAATCATTAATTTTAAAGTTAATTATCCATTGAAGTCTGTCATCATCCTTGGCAATTTTTTTTTTTTTAATCAAAGCTAAGTTTTTTTTTTTCTAGTTTTCAAGTTTAAATAAAAATATTAAAAAAATTTCATTTAGCAAATACCTACTAAAACTCAGTGTTTTTCAAAGATAAATAAAAATTTTCCACCACATTCATCACTGCCATGAGGAATGGTCAAAATATGTTGCTATCATTTTTCCACGAATGGCTTACTTTCTGCCCATTCTCTCTTTAATTAAAGCACATAGTGTAGTATCAATCAATCTACAGCTCCAAGAATTCATAGTAAGGGTTATCTCTAGTTTTACCTTTGTTTCGATGACTTTCTAATAAAATACTTAAATTTTCACACTATCAAATTTTACAGGAGACAAAGTAATAAAATATTTTTAATTGCAAAAAGAAACCTATTCTTCAAACATTACAAAATTATTAAATTTTGCATATTAAAATATTAGTAAATTGCTAAGCTGCAGCAAGAATGCGGACACTTAAAATTATCTTAATTACATATAAAAACTTTCAGAAATCATCTGCATGAAACAAATTATAGCTACCGAGCAACACTCGTACATTTCCAGCAATATTGCAACAGATATTTTGAAAAATAATAGTAATTAAATCCACTTAATATATTGTAATTTACCATTTCCTATAAATGAAACATTATGAACTTTTAAGTAAATTTATTTAAAAATGGAGAAATATGCATTTGTACAAGATATTTTCATAATGCATAATTTCAAATTGAACATAATACCTCTGAGCTACAGTATACTAAAAATAAGTAGATTATGAATTATTTCCTAGAAACTAATATATACCTATATTACTGAGTGTTAAATTATGAAAGTGACAGATTTTAAAACAATATATACTAATTGGAAAGTTTTTATGACTACACCATTACTATACATGTTAAATATATCAAACATTAGCAGCAAATAAACTATGCATTTGTAGCCTCTTTTAACACAACCAAAAGCAGATGAAAAGCTTAACTCAAAGTACTACCATATTTTGAAATTTGTTATTGAATATTAGTTGATACAAACTTGACTGAAATCATACCACTGTAACAGTACCCGATAGAATTTATCTGTTATTTTTCAAGAATCTTGAGCTCATACCTCAAACCAAATTTTTTTTTGTTGCTGTGAATGGTATGTTAGTTAGTGGCTCACATATCGAGAAAGTTTTTTATAATCTGTAAATGTTTTTCAATAGAAAATTATCTCTTACGAATTTAATGAATTTTAGTAAATTTTAAAGTACTTGATAGTAATTTGATTAATTTCAATTTTATTCAAGGAAAAAAAATTCTAGATGACATGTATCTAACAATTTTAAATTATGTAGAAAAATTATATAATTGTACTAATAAAATACCATAAGGTGGAGCATTTCCTTGAGGTCCATATGCTCGAGGCGGTTCTGACAGCAATGCAGGTCTATCATTTCCAGGTGGTTTTCCACCTAGGATTTAAAATCCCATTAGAATGACATAATGGTATTTAATACTACTACCAAGAAATGAATATTCTCAAAATCAATGAACTTAAAGAATTTGTTAAAAAAGCCTTTTAAAGGCTCACAATTTTCAATAAGCATATGGCACAGTATATTTTTTCCAATACTTACTGAACCCACCATCAGTCACCTAAAACAAAACAAATAGAAAAGAGAAAAAATGTTAGGCTATAAGCAAGCCCTAACTTTAAAATAATTCAGACAAGGATCAAACCTTCCTGTCTTTGCACATAATCCCAGGAAGTTAAACAGTAAACAAGTCTGCATCAGAAGGATAGTATCGCTCAAAGACGCTCGCTTGAAACATCTCTTGAAGAAGAGAACAGACCTCCACAAGTCCGCCTACATACAAGAGTCACATGATTAGCGATAGAAAATCATGATTTGGTTTTTGTTTGTTTTTTAATCACTTTGGTATTGGATAAGTGTTGTTTTGTCTTTCCAATGTCTTCTCTCTTGAATAGTGCTCTCGTTTTCTTGTAGTCTGCTTGTATTCTTGAATGGTTGGTGTTGGACGAAGTATATTTGTTGTTCATGAATTTTAAATCCAGTCATGGCAATTATAATTGGATAATTTGATTTAATTCTTGTAAAACATGATTTCATTCAATCAGTATTAATGGAATGTATGCATATATTCATATGTATAATATCTTTATATATGTATCTCCGATCTCACTTATAATCAATTTTATCTAACTGTTTACGATATGCATGATTTATTCCATGTAGGCCTTTAGTTCCAAGTAGCCAAATTACAAAACTTCAAAATACCATGCCTTTTATATAAAAATCATCTAATTATTACTTGCAATCAGGTTGAATATAAATATCTTTAATTTCTGTCACAGTTTATCAATTCAAACTACATATAGTAATAAATCCAGGTGCTTTTCACTTTACAAAGAACTTAGATATTTCATGTTTACATAACATCTTTATTCAGGGTTTATTCCTTTGTTGCATACAGCTTTTAACAAAGGCAGACAGCAAATCAGAGATTTTAATTTGCTTTTCACTTAATAGGCTAATATATTGCAATCAAAAGATGTTTAGTACAACAACGTACAAGCAAAAAATTCCCATCAATTAAGATGTAAGTAGCAGAGTAAGTACTACGCAAGAACTAAAATCAATCAATGACTGTTTTATTTATGCAAACAGCTCAAAGTCTTGCATATTTCAAATGTAAGGACATTTATACCTTTTCACAGGAATTAGGTCAGTGCCATCTTCATGAAAATGTTATGTTCAATTATCAAGATGTTGATCACAGAATTATGTATTTTTACTTGACCAAATGTTTTGGTTTAGTATTGCTTGTGACAAAAAAGTATAAAGTGCTTTTCTTTATTGGCATTTTGTAGTTTAACATTGTTTAATGACTTATGTTTCCACAATACAAAAAAAAGTACAACGATGTATTCGTGAATTTGAATTTAGTGCACAAATAAATTGTCCCACTATTACAAATGTTCAAGAAACATGTAAACAACATGTTCTGATTGTAAGTACATTTTTGCATGTATTCTGTACAAAGTACAATGTTGTCTGGTGTACAAAAAACAAATATAACAATAAAACAAAAATAAACGTTAAAGTAATTTTTAAGTTACTTTAAGTACCAAAACACTGCATAATTATTCTTTCTTAAAAATTTATTTTCTTATTTAAAATCTAAACTTCTTAATGATCTTAAATTAAATCAATCCTTCTAAAAGATTTTTTTCTTTAAGCTTGCATCCTATTATATAAAATGGAATTTTTAAAAGCAGAAAACCTTTAACATTTAATTATTGAGAAGTATATTCAAATAAAAATTGGTTTCAAGGCAATTGGTTTCCAAACAACAATTGCATATTTTTAATCAATCATTTTGATTATATCAATTATTATAATTTAAAATTGCTCATACACGGAACTATATCAATAATCAATTTTTTTTTTCTCTTCTAACATGAGCTGAAAAGTTACAGGTCAATTGAGAGCCATAAGGAAATCGAATCTATTTATTTTGTTATATTACAAAGTGATTTCTAAAAGTAATCCACTAAAATAAAAGGGTAACTTTGAAATTTTAATCAAAAGAATTAAAATTACATAATTTTATTTTTAATTAAGCTCTTTAATTAGTTTAATAAACTAAACATTGAAGACGTAGTTAAAAATAAATTGCCAAAACTTTCTATAAATAGTTACATTTACAAGTAGTTATAATATAAATTTAATATTAAAGTAGCTATAAACCATTAAATTTTAAAATTGTCATTTTTTTTTAAATATTGTTATTGTACAAAAACAATTATTGAAGAAATAAAACATTTATAATTTCTTCATAATATTTTAAAAAAAGCCAGTTAAAACTTTTAAATTTCCTTTATGTCCATTTTAAATTGAAACATTAATAAAATAAAAAGTTAGATTTAAAGCAATTAAATAATTAAAAATTACAAAAGTTTATATATATTAAGAAAAAATGAAAAGGACAAACCCAAAGAATTATTTGTGTAATCCCAACTTTCATTATCATTTTTATACACATTCAATCGAGTAGGCTGAAAAAAAAAAAATTACATATATATTAATATATTAAATGAAAAATTGAAATAGGTTGAAGTATTAATATAAATCAAATAAAGGTAATTAAAATAAATTTTCTACACATATATTTTTTATTAATTATAACAAATCTATTAAAAGTTGTAAGCAAAAACAGCACTGAAATTACTTTTACTACACTTATGCAGATATAATGTAATAAAATTATCAACTGTTATTTTATAAATATAACGAAATTAAGAAACATTAATAAAGTTTCAAGTAGAACAACAAATCAGAGGCTTTTTAAATATGAGATACACAATTGAAAAAGGGGACTTAATATTTAATACAAATGAAACTGTCATTTTTATAATTACATGTTTTAAAATAATAAAAGTAAAATATAAAAAATTGAGGTGCATAGCATTTAAAATTAACTACAACATACTGCTAAAAAATCTGCAAATGTTCTTTAACCTGCAAACATAATTTTTAACAAAAAAAAAAAAAGCTTATATAAGGCAAATAGCATCTGGTCTTTGACATACCATATACTAATTGAACTTCTGCTTCACAGCAGTTTGCTGCCATAATTATAATTAAATTTTAAGTTATTATTTATAGCTACAATTCAAAATATATTGCATGGTTTTTCTATGGAAAAACAAATTGATTTTCATTTTAGTTCAATTATTTGTATACTTAAAATAAAAATTTTAGAAGGCTTTACCTTGGCAAATTCAATCTTTAATGTACAACAACCAGAATATATATCACATCCGTTTAAGGATTGTTTTGCTCTTTCAGCTGCTTCCAAACTGTCAAACTTATTTAAGAATTAAGAATATAACTTAAATAGATATTAGAAAAAAAATTCTTTAAATATAGAAATACAATTTATTAAAATGCACAAAAGGAAATCAATTATTTCAATCAAAGAAATTTATAAATGTAAATTAATATTTATTATGATCACGAACGTAACCATGAATTTTCAGAAGTTATATTTCATACTTGAGAGATTTAAAAAATCAAAATATATTGAAGCAATAACTATTTAAAAAGAAAAATAATAGATATTAAAAAAAAATTTCATTTGCATATTAACGCCACCTTAGCTACAGTTGTGCCAATAAAGAGCAATCTTGTTGTGCGCGCACGCAGTTATGTTTGAATGCCAACCGCAGGTGAGATTTGGCGGTTTTAAGTGTCGCCAATCACTGGCCTTTATTGTAGCTGTTAGATTGGCACAACTTAAAAACAGCCAAATCTCTAACTAAGTGAGCGTTAATACATACGTAGCAAATTTTCATTTTAACATAAATTTAAACATATAAGCAACATTCATAAAAAAGGATATTCAACCATAGCTTGAACACCGTTCTTCTTGAAAATTACAATTCTTAGAACCTTTCCACTTGGACTGCATATAGTATGAATAACATCCTAAAAAGGGGAAAATGGCAAAATAATTATTGAATTTTCATTATAAAAAGTAATATGAAAAATATTATAGTAGCAATTAATATACTTACAGTTGTTATAGGATAAGCTGGATTCATGACTGTGATCAGCAAAATATGATTAGGTTTTTCTTCAAAGCTTTCATAATAAAAAGAAAAATTAACTTTCATAATTCATTTTTAAAAAATATAATTTTGAAAATTATATTATATACATATTTCAAGGATAGCTATATAATCAAAAGATTTTTTTTAACTTTATGCCTATCGAGATATTTATTAAACATAGTATTTTGTTTTCTAAAAATTTGATTATCTAATATATAAAATTCTCGTGTCACAGTGTTTGTTGCCAAACTCCTCCCGAAGCTTGACTCGACCGATTCTTATGAAAATTTTTGTGCATATTTGGTAGGTCTGCGAATCGGTCGTAATCTATTTTTAAACCCCTAAGTGATAAAGGGTGGCCCACCCCTAAATATTTTTAAAATTTCTTTGGCAAACCAATGTAGTGGCAACAGTCATTTAAAATCTACCATTGAGGAAGGCGCCAATCTTGCAACCTGAATTTTTGCCAATT
>BPLR01015007.1:0-18065 GCA_021605095.1 Caerostris extrusa | reverse complement strand
GAAACTCTTAATTATACGATATTTAAATTATTTCCATCACCCTTCATCGTAACTTTAGTACTATTATTATATTTGATTAAAACATTTGGTTAAAAAAAAAAAAAAATTGAAAATTAGCGATCGAAATGAGAATGTATAAAAATAAAAATGACTCTTTATTCAGTACGTAAAACCAAAAGAAAAAAAAAAATTTTTCGAAGAACGCAAAAAAAGACAGAAAAGAAAAATGTCTTTTAGCGGCTGACGCAAATGCTTAACAATGACAAAAAAAGCAGAGGAAATGAAATTCTCAGAACATGTTTTCAATTTCCTCGATCTTTTTTCAATAGGATTCACTTCACACAAAAAACTAACCGCAATTTCTATCGAATGAATTGACTGTGTCAGTCCAGAAATAAAACGTTCTTTTCGATGCCCGCTCCATTTGCTGTTTAATAGATGCGAATGAAATAGCGACTTATACATCTAAATGACGTCACTTTACAGGATTTTACGTCATGGTAAAATGAAACAGCTATCACGTGGACAAATTGGCAAGCTGCCAAGTCAAGCACAGCGATGTCACAGGGGAGATGGTTACTTCGTTAATTGTTTTAATTAACAATAGAAATGACGGGGCCTGTATGGCCGAGTGTCTAGCGCTCTGTGCCACAGGTTTCAGGTTCGAGCCCCGGCGGTGCCATGCATGTGTGTAGTGGTTCGAATCCACTTTAAACCGTAGGTCCCGGTCTAATAGGATCGTAAAGCGTTGTGGGGGGTAGTATGACTCGCGTCCATAGTCTATCTTCAAGCTACACGTGCCCATCCACCTGGGTAGTGCTAAATGAGTAACAGCGGCGCAGCCCTTGCTTATGCCATAAAGATTAACTGCCTCTGTATTGCCAGCTGCATTAGAACAACAATAGAAATAATTTCAATTTTATCATGGTTAAAAATTTTAAATTATATAATAGGTTTTGGTTTGTCGCTTTACGGTCATCTTGCGCACACGAGGGCTAAACAGGCCGGGATCTAGTTTAAAGTGGATTCCGAATCACTACAAACATCCATGGCTCCGTGGCGGACTGAATCAGAAACCTGTGGAATGGAGAGGCGAATAAAAATGCATCCCTTAAAATTCGATATTTTAATTAATATGGCAATTAATGAAAAATAACCCTTTTAAAATTGACGTTTTATTTAATATGGAATATTTGTTTTGTAACGGATATGGATACGGACGTACCTGTTACCCTTAAAAACCTCCACATAACCATTAATATTGAGAATCACATTCATGAATTTAAAATAAATTTAAAAGGCATCAATAGAAAATTAAACTAACTTTAAGAAGCCACTCATCACGGACTTCAACTGCCCTAGGAAGTTGACATCAGTTATTAGCAGACTCAGAACTAATCATTACAGAGGGATGAAGATTCTCCCAGACAAGACCAGGGAATACATCCCTGCAAAAATTGCCCCAACGCTTTCTAACACCTAAGTACACCTTCTAGAGTGCCTAGCACTCACTCCCCATGTTTTGCAATTGGGTAGGGTGCCAACTTAAGGGAAGTCCTGTAGTAAAGTGGCGCCGTTACTAGCGGCCGCTATCGTGAAGACTTTTGACTTGATCTGACTTTATTTGCCAATAATTTTTTAATCCATGGACACGATAACAACAAAACAACAGAAAATTAACTACTTGGAATATTAAAAATAATCGTTATTGTTGCTAAAAATGAAATAAATAAAATAGATAAATTAGTTCAAATTAATCTAGATTAGAAAGATTAATTTTATTTTATTTAAGCCCGTATAGTTAATATAAAATTAAAATATTCATTAGAAGTATTCATTAACTTATAATAAACACATAACATTAATAAATAATAATTAAATGCCATGTGCTCATGTAATAGGTGACCGGTTTAAAAGAAAAATATTTTAAGTGTGATGTAGTGCCAGCAAGCTCAAGGAAAAATATCAAAAAGAAGGAGACTTGAAGCTATTTCCTACAGATAAAAATTGATTGTAAACTATGTACAGAAGCAAAGACATTTGATGATGATAAAATTCTTTAAGATTAAAAATTAATTTATTATGTAAAAATACTGATAACTTGTAAGCTCCTGTCAATCAAATCAGATATTTAACTGAAAAATAATAAAAACTGAAACTGGACCCGATATTGATTAGATACACAAAAAATAATTTAATATTATTTAATAATAACTGAATAAGTTTTAAAAATTAAAAGAAAAGTAATTCAGTTATTTAATAATAACTGAATTACTTTTAAACTGACATTTGCTGAATATTACAATAAAAAGTAATATTGGTTTTTTTTAGTAGTAGTAGGTGCTATAAAATAATAAATTTTTAATTAATAGATAATGATTATTTAATAAAAAATTAAATAATAATAATTATGATGACTTTAAATAATAATTTTGCATTACTTAGTCCATAACCAAACCGATTTTGCTCATTGTATTGAACATATTTAAATATTGTATATTTTTACAATGAGAAGTAAAATATATGTAAAAACAAATTATCGCTTAATCTCAATTGTATACTGTTTTGACTTAATAAATAAATCATTTTTTTCAACATAATGCATTTACATTTTTAAGAGTTTCAGGGGTAACTCCCCAACCCCCCATCCCCCCCCATTCCCCCCCTATTCATTACGTGAGGGAATATTCCCGTTTCTGCAGTCAAGTCGATACAAAACAACATGTCACAATCAATACTGAATCTACCTGCTTTTCAGCAGTGAGTGCAATGCACATCATTCTTGACCATTCCCACGATACTAAAAATACTAGCGTTTACAAAGTAAAAATTCAAAAAATTAGTCTTTATTTGGTTTAATAATTCGTTATAAATTCATCTGCTTGTTTATCGTTTGTTATATAAATTATTTTTAAAATGAATTCCAAATTCAAATTTAAAATTACTATATATGCTCTAAATATTTTATAATAAATTAATATCTTAAATATTAAAATATCTATATAAAAAAAAAATTTTATCATATTACAAATCATCTATCAAATTATTAAACATTTTACATAATTTTTTTCTCGTAGTAAAAATTGAAATTTCTTTCAATACTTTTATCCGATCTGCAAAGATTATTCAAAACGTAAACTTTTGTCTATGAAGATTATTAAGATAAAAACATGATCTGCAATTTTTTTATTTATGCAATCTTGTCTATAAAAGTTTAATTCCATTTAACATATATCGTCTGCACAAGATTTTTTTTTTTTTTAACATGGAACCTCGAATTATCAAAAATCATTTTTAAAATAAAATATCAATTACAAAAACCACCAGATACCAAATATCGTTTGCCAAGACATTTTCTTTTAAAATATGGAAATGTGGCAAAGAATAAAATTTGTCGATAAAAGATTTTAATTATAGATAAAATAAAATAATATATTATATTGCAAAAGGAAATTTTACTTGGATGATTTTTCTAGAAAATTTATTTTTAATCGTATATATCGTCTAAGCAAGATTTTTTTAATATGAAATTTCAATTATAAAAATTATTTTTAAAATATTCCAAGTATCGCTTGCAAAACTTTTTTTAAACAAAAATCTTCGCCCCGAGAAGATTGAAATATCGTTCTTTAAAAATCCAGAAATGTTAAAAAAATTTAATAAAATCTTGTTGATAAATATTTTTTATTTATACACAAGTGATGTAGAATAAAAAATAATATATTATGTATTGCAAAAAATATGTTCGGATAATTAAAAAAAAAAAAAAAGTTTTTTTAAATATGAAACCTCGATTACAAAAATTATTTTTAGAATAAAATATCGCTTGTGTGATTTTTTTTCTACGAAATATCGTTTGCAAAGATTTTTTCTTTCAAAATCTGGATATGTTAATAATTTTTTTTTAATAAAATCTTTGTCGATAAAAATTTTGGCTTTATACAATGGAGTGATACAAAATAAAAATTATATTATATTGCAAAAAAATATGTTCGGATATTGAAGAAATTAATCTATAGAAAATTAAAAGTAGTTAAAAAATCTGGAAATGTTAAAATTTTTTTTTAATAAAATCTTATCGAGAAAGATTTTGATTTACACAACGGAGTGATATAAAATAAAAAAATATATTATATTGTAAAAGTATGTTTGGATAATTAAAAGATTTTCTTTTAATATGAAACCTCTTTATTACAAAAGTAATTTTAAAAATAAAGTATCGTCTGCAAAACTTTTTTATGCTAAAGTTTCTCGTTTTATCGTTTGCAAAGAATTTTTCTTTTAAATGTTAAGAATTTTTTTTTTTAGTAAAATCTTTATCAATAAAGATTTTTATTTATACAATGTATAGCATAAATAAAAATCTTTATAGAAATCTTATTTAATAAAATAAAAATAATATATTATTATATTGAAAAAATATGTTGGGATAATAATAATAAAAAAAAAATTTAATCCATAAAAATTAAAAGTAGTTAAAAATCTGAAATGTTAAGAATTTTTTTTGTAATAAAATAATAAAACTTAACTAATTAATTAATAATAAAATCTTGTCGATAAAGGTTTTTATTTATACGATGGAGTAATATAAAATAAGAATAATACATTATATTGCAAAAACATATTTTTGGATAATAAAGAAATGAATCTATAGAAAAATTAAAGTACTTAAAAAATTACCTTCTGATGGATTAGCAGCGGGTTTGGATGCGGCCATCGCTGGTGGATCGTGGATGTAATAATGAGACCCATCTACTGGGATCGAAGATGCGGAGATCGGAGGGGAATTTCCCTTTCAACTGCGGCACCGGCGGGAAAAATAAATAAAATAAAATAAAACAATGACTAATACGGTACTTTTTCTTTTTTAATTTGCCTGCATTTGTTTTTTACTCGCCATCTCGCTTGACGACTGCTTAACCGCGTGGCATTCGTTCGTTAGCTTCCGTTATAATTTTTTCCTCCTTCATTTCCGACGTAGTTTCACTTTATCTGAGAGCAAATAAGTGAAATGTTACGCTGGCGGAAAGAACGCGCCAAAAGAAATGCGACTCAAGATTACCAGCGTAATTTTTCAAAGTGTATGTATTTTAAGTACCGTAATTTCCTATGTGTAATCTGCGAATTATACGTTAAAAAAACCTCTTGGAATATGGTGGTGTGGATTATAGATCTCTACTTATAATCACTGCTATTATATACACCAATAATAAAGATATTTTTTTTTTACCTAGAAAATTCATTGTAGTCCATCTTATAAAATCGCCATCTAGAATTGCTTTATATAAAAACAATTTTGTGTGATTTAACGTTAACGTTAATCTTTTGCTACTTCAAAGTTTCTTATTAGTTAATTTCATTTAAAAATTTCTTTCACAAGATTTTTTTTTAAATTACTTTCACGAGCTTTTTTATAGATAATACTTTTAATTTTGGGGTCGGCCGGCCTAGCTCTGGCCGAGTGACACAGGTTTCGGATTCGAGTCCCAGTAGTGCCATGGATGTTTGTAATGGTTCGGAATCCACTTTAAATTGTAGATTCCGGTCTAATACGTCTGTTAGGGCTGACCACCCAACCCCGTAAAAATATAACATCTTTCATCTCATAATCTACCAGTAGCCAGACAAACTTGGCCCACAAAGAGACTGTTGCGCGAATGATGATGTGATTGGAAAAATAAGCAATTTTTTACTATAAAGAAATAAAAGTTGTCGTACGTGATAGGGAGAGTACTTACGTATTAACGCCACCGCAGCAGAAGTTGCGCCAATGCGCCAAAATAGAGAGTGTTTTGAATCTATGTTAAACTTTATATCGGCCCATTTTCCACCGAAACTGATTGGCTACTTTGTTTTTAAAAAAGTGTTCTGAATTTTGAAAGTGTTTTGAATTTTAAATAAAGTGTTTTATATATTTTATGATTTGTCACAAAAATTTTAAGTGTAGATTGGCGCACTTAAAAACCGCCAAATCTGTAGCTGCGGTGGCGTTAATACGTAAGTCCATAGGGAGTTTTAAAAAATTATAAATTGCGACTCGCATCCTGTGTAGTGTGATAATGGATGAAAAGGTCTGAAACGAAGTTACTGATCAAAATTCAAAACACTCTGCTGCAAAAGCCACGTTATATTGTATCATTACGTGGGACCTGAATGGCAGAGTGGCTAGCGCTCTCTCGCTCGGTACCACAGGTTTCGGGTCCGAGTCCCGGAGGTGCCATGGATGTTTGTAGTGATTCGAAATTCACTTTAAACCGTAGGTCCCGGTCTAAAATGATCGTAGAGCATTGCGGGGCATTGTTACTCCGCGTCAGTGGCTTATCTTCAAGTGACACGCGCCCCCTGGGTAATGCAATGTGAGTAACGTCGGTGCAGCGCTTGCCTTAAGGCATCCAAGGCCAAGCTGTCTAAGTGTTTACGAGCTGCATTAGAAAGAAAAATATTGTATGATTACTGATCAAGATTTTCGTCTCTAGTAAATATGAGAATCCATTTTAAACCGTAGGTCCCGGTCTATTATGACTGCAGAGCATTGGGCGTAGGGCTGACAGCTCTACCCGTAAAAGGAAACATTTCCTAAATCTGCCAATCATGTTTCGAAATCTGCCAACGGGCAAACGACTTGGCCCCCATGGGACTGCTGCGCCGATAATGATGATGATAGTAAATATGAAGAATACAATTGTCTTATCTTCACCCTAGTTCTTGCCCTGATGGCCATTTGGCTAGCGCTTTGTCTTTGGTACCAAAGGCTTCAGGTTCGAGTCCTGGCCGTGGCACGAATGTTTGTGAATGGTTCGGAATCCACGTTAAACTGCAGGTTCTGGTCTAATTAACCTATATTGTGCACAAAATGACCGTAGAGCGACAAACCGAACCAAATCACCCTAGTTCTTAAATGTATATCTTCTTTCCTATTTCTACTGTATAAAATTAAAAATAACTTTTAATATAACTGTGGAATCAAAACCATTCTTTAAAACTGAAAAGTTCTGTTACCTTCATGCCGTTGCTGTAAAAACAGAGCTGGTTGCTATATGGTACGTTAAAAAACGGATGCTGATTATACGAAATCTTTTGGCAACGCTCCAGATAAATAATTAATAAAGTCAGAGAAAAATAAAAGAGCCAAAATTACAACTGCGTGTTTATTCAGTGCAATTGATTGCATACAGACTTTTTATTTTTATTACATTTTTGAACGTATGAAAGTTAACAGTAGATTAGTAGGTAGTTACCATCAATGCAGATAATAATGGATTGGGATTCAGAAAAGCGTTATTCTGACATTTGATCACGAAAGCATAACTATAACTTTTAGAATAAATAATAAATTTAAATGCATTTCAACTATCCATATTTTTTAATATATGACATTCAAAAATTGTAATTTATTTTACATTATATCCATTATGCAACAAATAGACATATGCTTGCAGTAATTTTTTTAATACGATTTCTTATTACTGATATCAGTACTAAAGAAACTAAAACTTCTTTCTTATTGTAGATTATTACGGAGATCCTTGGCCGCGTAGCGGTCACTAGTTCCTTCATTGTAAAATGTTGAAACATAGCGGTGGTCTAATGCCCTTTGAGTTAATAAGCAAAATAGATAATTAAATGCCCTTTTTTTTTAAAAGAGAATTATTTATTTAATAAAATTATAAAATGAAAAATATCAAAAATTTCAAAAATGTAGATGTTGATGAAATCAGTTGCATGTAATAAAACAAAATGAGCAAAGGTCAAATGAGGAGAAAAAAAGTAGTTTAGGAGAAAAGTGAACTTATCTAGGCAGATGTAAGGAATTCATTTAAAATATTTAGAACAGTGCGAGGTCTTTTGCTATGTTTGCGGGAAAAATATCATAATCGTAATTTTGTAGGACATTTAAAACAGGGTTATTAGTGTTTCGCATATCATTATAGAATTGAGTAGAAATTTTGTGAACAAATTGTCTTAAACTTGGAATCGAGAGAGCTCGTCTAATATCGTCATGACGAAAGTACCAGGGTGAATTCGTTAACATTCTGAGAGTTTTGTTCTCAAGCCTTTGAATGATTTCAAAATTTGTACGTGCAACAGAACCCCAAACTGGGCTTGCATAAGCTAATACTGGACGAAGATAAGAGAGATATATTAGAATTTTGAGATTAAGAGGTAAAGCTGAATTTCTATTGATTAAAGGATAGAGAATTCTAAATTGAGTATTAAATTTATTTCTAAGGTTGTAGATATGCGATCTGTAGTTAAGTTTACTATCAATAATAATTCCTAAGTACTTAGTTTCTTTAGACCAGGTAACTAAAACTTCTAAAATTATAATGATTGTAAGTCTTTACAATTGTTACTATCACCATTACTTTCAAATCTATATACACTTAGTCACAAAAGTAAGTATGCAGAATGTATGTGATGATGTCCTATGAAAAAAAAAACAGACCTACAATATTAGAACTTTCAAATTAACGATTTATTTCGATTACAGCAAAATCGAGCTTAATAACAAAATGAAAAGTAGTTAAAAAATGCAAATATTTAATTAGCAAGATGAGTTTAACTTAAAATAGGATGTAATGTACATCATAAAAAGTAAGTATGGAAACAAAAACAAAAAACATTAATATTGCAAATTTTAAAATTTTTCAAAAAAATTAGTAATTTGTTGGATAGCCTTTGGCCTTTATAACAGCTCTCAATCTAGATGGCACTGATTTTACTAACTTTTGAGTGACAGAAGATGGTATTTTCTGCCACTCCTCCAAAAGGGCTTTTTTAGATCATTCTTAGTTTTGATCTCTTGCTTTCTAATTTGGCGATCGAGATAATCCCACAAGTGTTCAATGGGATTAAGATCAGGTGACTGCGGTGGGGTTTTTAGCTGTTTTCGTACGTGATATAGCAGCCATTCCCGAACAACCAGAGCAGTATGTTTGGGATCATTATCTTGTTGGAAAGTGAAGATCCATCGAGTCCCAATTTAGAAGCACTTTGGCTTAGATTATTCTTTAAAATATTCAAATAGCTATATTGATTCATTATTCCGTCGATTATAACTAAATTTCCTACTCCAGTTGCTGCCATGCAACCCCAAACCCTAATCGAACCACCACCGTATTTTACAGTTCCTCTCTTGTTCTTTGGTTCTAGAGCTGCATTTGCTTTCCTCCAAACTTTTTGGTGTCCATCTGACCCGTGGATGTTGAATTTACTTTCATCCGAAAAATCACGGAATTCCAAAAATTTGTGTCCTGTTTTACATTTTCTTTTGCAAAATCTATTCTCTTTTTGCGATTCACCTTGCTAACAAATGGTTTTCTTCGCATATTTCGACCATGGTATCCTGCCTTCCGTAACACACGGCGAATTGTTTCAGGATTGCAGGACTTCGCAAAATTGTTTTTCACATCAGTTGTCAATTTTGGTGCGCTAATCGTCGGATTTTTTTTTCACATTTCCAACAATAATTCGCCTTTCTCGATCCGTCAAAATGGGCGGTCGTCCTGTTCTTGGCTTGTTTAGAGTATTTCCCTCAGCCTGGAACTTTTCTATGATTTTTTTGCACTGTTGCAGGACTTTTGCCTATGATTTTAGCGATTTGTCTTTGGGACTTGCTTTCCTTATAGAGCTTTATTATTGCATCCTTTAGATCTTTTGATAATTCTTTTCCACGTGGAGCCATTGGTGAATTGTTGATGTACTTAAAGCTCAAACTTACAAGCTTTGTAGCAGAACTAAACTTATCACTGAAATACGAAAATCACTCGAGAAGTTTCATTCAGCCTATTTAAAAGTCAAAAATTCAGAGTGCATATACAGTGGATAAAAAAGTATTGGCAATTGCCTATAAATGATCATATTTGCTAACAAAGTATGCTTACAAATTTTATTTTAACATAGCGATTACAGAAGGAGAAAAGACAAACAAATATAACGAAATTTTCATTTAAATATTTTTTTAGTCAAAATCTACGAGAAAATCCAAAATTTACATGATAAAAAAAAAAAAGTATTGGCAAAATTATTAAATTGACAAAATTATTAAATTGACAAAATTATGAGCGAAAACAAAATCAGTATATGTTTAGTACTTTGTATGCATACCTTCTGCATCTATAACAGCTTGTAATCTATTTCTCATAGAGGAAACTAAGGTCTTTGTTGTACTGTTAGGAATTTTGTGCCACTCTTGCAAGAGTAAACGTTTGAGGTCGTCTTTACTTGAAATTTTATGTTTCTTGATTTCTAGATCCAGCAGGTGCCATAAATTTTCAATTGGATTGATGTCAGGCGATTGAGGTGGGGTTTTTTAATTGGCGTGGAGCATTGTAGAGTAGCCATTCACGGGTGAGATTCGCTGTATGCTTGGGGTCATTGTCTTGTTGAAAAACGAATGATGTACCCAAGCCAAGATTTTGGGCACTGATTTTTAAGTTATGGCGTAAAATGTCAATGTAAACTCATGTTTGTGAAAATTGCAACACCATGAACGAATCGTCATAATTAAATGAAATTTAATACACAGTTCAGTGGTAGTGGTACAAATAAATAATTAAATGTTCAAAGCAAACAAACAGTAACAAGAGATCGGAATCAGTATTTTGTGTAGCCACCACGTGCCGCAATAAGTGCTGCTACGACGTGGCATGGAGTCAAACAAATTTTGAATGTCTGCCTGAAGAAGAGCATTCCATATTGTTTGTATGCGCACCCAAAGTTCGTCTGCAGAAGCAACAGGACGAGGATCACGAGCGAGACGCCGACCAACGAAATCCCACACATGTTCAATCGGCGACATATCCGGGGAATACGCAGGCCAAGGAAGAAGCTGTACCTGCCGCGTTGCAAAGAAGGATTGAACAGTCCTAGCGATATGAGGGCGGCCATTGTCCTGTTGAAATACAGCGCCTGGCAAGCTTTGAAGGAAGGGAACAGCTTGGGGCTGTAGAACTTCACTGATGTACCGGCTGCTGTTCAGATTGGCCACAATTCTTAGCAATTGAGATCTTCCATGATATGCTATGACACCTCAGACCATAACTCGGGTGTTCGTCCACTGTGGCGTTCGATAATGCACTCCGGAAGGTGGCGTTCACCGGCATAGCGTCTGACACGAATGCGGCCATCATGGTACCACAAATTAAAGCGGATTCGTCAGAAAACACGGCATGCTGCCAATCAGCATGCCAGTCTCTATGCTGGGCGGCCCATTGTAGCCGCAGCCGGCGATGGTTTAGCGTGAGAGGTATCCTGTATAAAAGGAGTCCTTGCGCGCAGTCCACGTTGCAGCAGACGTCTACGAATTGATGAAGCACACAACGAAACACTTGTAGCTATTGACCACTGTGCTGCCAATTGTCTAGAGGAAGCTGTACTGTCCGTCAGCGCCATGCGGACCAGGTGTCTATCATCGCGAGCTGACGTCACATTTCGGGCTCCACTCCCGGATTTCCGAGTTGTCCGACACTCGTCCGTCCACTGCTTCCAAAGACGCATCACTGTGCTGCTGTTACGCTGCACACGAGCGGCTACTGCACGATAAGACAATCCAGCTTCACGAAGGCCGATGATTCTCTCCCCCGTTCAAACTCTTGTAAGTTTTCCAAATCTCGCTCTTTTTTCATCAAAGAGGCATAAGTAACGATTGAGCTACCGTTTACCACTAGCAGATAACCACCGATAACCATACACGCCTCGCTACAGTCGTCTATTTATTCGGATCCATCCGCCGTTCAGAGGGCGCTGCTCAGTATACATGCGCTACGGATTTGAAATTCTAATCATTTGCATATCATGCGCTAATTTGCATTTCCTGAAAATTTCAGCTCACTCGCGTAAGTCCTTCATGGTGTTGCAATTTTCACAAACATGAGTTTATGTACGTGTTGTCATAATAACATCATTAAAATACAGGTTGCCAATTCCATTAGCTGCCATACAGCCCCCAAACTAAGACGCTGCCTCCACCATGTTTTACAGCCATTGTTAAATGTTGCTTTTTCCAATTCAGTATTTGGCCTCCATCCACACATATCGTCGTCCATCACTGCCGAAAATGTTAAACTTTGATTCGTCGGAAAAATAACTGTGTTCCAAAACTCTTCAGATAAATCAACGTGGGATTTTGCGAAATCTAACCTCTTTCTCCTATTTATTTCAGAGATGAATGGTTTCTTTCTAGCTGCCTTTCCATAATAACTTCTCTCGTGTAAAACATTCCGTATAGTCTGTACGCTGAAAGTCTTTTGCGAAGTGAAAGCAACATATCTAGCTATCTGGGGTGCACTTATTTTAGGGTTTTTCTTAACCTTGTAATATTCGAGGTCGTCCACTTCTAGTCTTATTTTCCGTTGATCCTGTTTTCTTGAACTTTTTACAACACTTCTGACAGTAAATAAACTTATATTGAACTGAACTCCTATAGCACGATAAGTTAAACCTTCATTTCTGAGCCTAATAATCGTGTTTTTAACACTAACGTCCAACTCCGTCAATTTTCGAAGTCATTTTACTGCAGTAATCGCAAAATAATGCATAGACACCTTTGGAGTAGTTTTGCAGACTTTATACCGGTAGAGTTTCTTATCAGTCGAAACACGTGACTTCAATGTAACAAAATTTGCATAGCAGTTAAAACTTTTGCCAATACTTTTTTGACATGCACATTTTCGTTTTTGAAAGAAAAAATCGTAGAAAATGCAAATTAAAATAAAATTTTTACTATTTTTTTATATATCTAAGATATCTTGTATTTAATTACGACAGCTAAAATTGCATAACATTTTTATTTATTTGTCAATATGAATAAATTAAGGCAATTAGCCAATACTTTTTTACCCACTGTATACTTTTGTGATTTAAATTTCTACTGGTAGTTAACAAAATTACTCTTAAAGTTTTTAAAAATATATAAAGATTTGGTTTATTTTTCATTACTTTATGACTTGAATCAGAAGCTATAAACAATAAACACTCTCCAAAATAATATTTTTTTATATTTATTTGAGAACTACAACTTTTTCACTTAAGCTATGAGTTGCATACTTACTTTTGGGACTAAATGTAATCACAAAAAGTTCAGATAAAATTAACCATTCTAATTTCAATAATTTTAAATTTTGTTTTTCATTATACGTAAAGTAATCGTCAGGGAAAATCTTACCTTCATTAAAATTTCATGAGCAAATAGCATACTATTTGTGTTTATTTTTTTTTAAGAATAAGTCTTCTTTGTTCTTATTCATCTGAAACATCATTTATTTTCGAGTTCTGTTTTTCTGAAGAAATACAATACGCAAACGATAAATTCCAGTTTCCAAACATTTGATTCAACTCGACGAAGTTGGAATCTTTTTTATAACGTAATTCTCTGAATATTTTTTTCATAATTATTCATTCTATCACATATTAAAATGACAACAGTTGAATGAAAATAACATATTTTAAAAAAGAACGAGGAAAAACGATTCCATTTAAATTGCCGAATGAAAATGTTGAATATATGAAAATGAATTGAAATATTACAAAATAAATTTTTAGAATACAGTTAATAAATACGTTGTCATACAATGCAATCTCAAGCCGTTAACAAATATTTCACCAAACGATTGATAAATACAAAGGAGATAAAAGTTAATAAAAAGATAATAAAAGAAAATTTAAAAAAAATAGTAATTCATTCTCAGATTATTTTTAAAAGACTTATTTTTAAATTAATTCTTCTTTGAGAAAACTTATTTATTATCAAAATAACGTTCATTTTTTTTTTTTTTAATGGATAAGATTATAATATTTCTTTATCGGCTGATATAAATATGTTAAAGACAAACAAAAATCTCTTTTTTTTTTTTGTATTGATATTATTTATTTTTAGCACAAAGTTCTTGGGCAATATTTATTACTCTCTATTGAGAAAAAGAAACATGTAACAAAACATTTGGCGACTGAAGATGATGTGTTATGAATATCATTTTTTATTTAGTGTCTAAAACAAAGCTAAATTAAACTTCATAAAGTTCAACAAATATAAATAAATAATCTCAGTACCACATTTATATTTTGTTTTTAGAAATCACGTTCAAGAATTCTAAGGGACAAAAACATAACTTTATTTCAACAATTGAATATCATTGTAACCGCACTTCCTCCTACGTACTGCAAGAGCGTCCCTTGTGGCATTCGGGAGAAAGGGCAGTAAACCCTCGAGACTCTCACTGAGAGAGGAAGTACAGCGCAATCGTAATCTGTCATCCTGAGGGCAGGCCTGATGGCCAAGTGCTAGTGCGTTGTTCCTTGGTACCATAGGCTTCAGGTTCGAATCCTGGCAGGGATGATTGTGAGTGGTTCGGATTCCACATTAAGCTGTACACAAAATGACCTCAGAGGGATAAACCAAACCATCTCGACAAGAAATATATTCAACGCCACCCAGCATAATAGGGTCTGCAGACTCTCATCCGGAGAGGAAGTATATTTCGCGCATCCAGCGTTTATCTGAGTATCTTTATTTTCGGCTTATTAGTGGAATCCTTCCACGAATCTATAATTATATGTCTTTAAATGTGTTAAATATTGTATTTGAGCGTGTAAATAAAGTTGGTGTTCTCAAACCTATGTCCCAAACCACACCCGGTTACAGTCCAGAATTGCTTCAACCCACAACACTACACCATGAAATTTAATAATTCTAAAACTGTGAATCTCAAAGGGAAATAAAAAAATGTTTCCTAGAAGAAAAATGAAAACAGCTAGAAATTTAAAAATATATATATATATTATTATACAAAAATAAGCCTTAATTATCATGAAATTTTTGCCAATAAGTAATGATTTCATATAAATCACTGAAAAGAAATTTATAAAGAACATTGAAGATATTTCATCGAATTTAAAAAAAAAAAATATTTTTGATTTCTTAAAACCATTCTTTTTTAATTCATTGGATTTGACCTTTAAATATTAATTTTTTCAGCAATAATAAAATGTTTGTTAGTTGATCCTCTTCAGATTTCAAGGCATATATTAATTCATTTTATAGTATTTAGCTACAGTATGATTTGGGGAGACAAAATTTTCACAATTTATGCTGAAATTTAACTGCATCATTTCTTCATAGTACCTGAAATTCAGTCCGAAATTAATTTATTGATATATAAGTTAATTAAAAAAAAAAAAAAGAAAATTAGAATGGAATGTTAAAAATATTTTTGTTAATATATTGATAATAAATTTTTTTATGTAACATATTAATAAATTCATTCGTTACTGAATTGAATACATTTCAGTAATGCGTGTATTTAACAGGTGGACTGAAAAAGTTCGTAGGCTGACACATAGATGGCACTACTATTACTAAATCCATATGATTTTTAGTCAGCCATAACCTTAAAAGACACGTGTACAAATTTGATAGCTGTTGCACTATTAGTATGTGAGCTATAGCATTTTTAGTGTTCATCACGTGCAGTCCACTCGGCTGACTGTCGATTGGACTCCGGTGTGAAATGATGGAGCCATGTTTCCTCCATTGTCACATATCGACGCAAAAATTCGGGTTTATTACGATTAAACAGTTCCAAACACTGCTTAATCACCCATTCGTTGTTGTTTTTTTGGGTCGATTGTGAGCTCTGCGCGGCACCCACTTTGAACAGAGCTTTCGCATATCCAAATATTCATTCACGATATGTTCAACATGTTCCTTTGATATCTTTAGGGTCTCAGCTATCTCAATCCACTTCACTTTTACGGTTATCAGAAATTATTTTGTGGACTTTTTGATGTTTTCTTCGGTAACAGCCTCTTTTTGGGGCGTCCACTGCGTGCATTGTCCTCGGTGCTCATTTCGCCTCGTTTAAATTTAGCAAACCACTTCTCTACGGTTGATTTTCCTGGTGCCAAGTCCGAATAATGTTTATCAAGCCAAGCCTTGGCTTCAATAGTATTTTTTTTCGCCAAAAATGATATGCTTTAATTAACACACGATGTTCCTTTTTATCCATTTTTTCAGACTAACAAAAGTTGCTTCACTAAAAGGCAGTAACTCACATACTAATAGTGCAAACAGCTATCAAATTTATACACGTGTCTTTTGAAGGTCAGGGCTAACTAAAAATTCCTATGGATTTAATACTAGTGGCGCTGTGCAAATTCTCCTGCTGTAACATCTACTCACATTACCATCA
The DNA here is from genome assembly GCA_021605095.1 of Caerostris extrusa. NCBI lineage: Eukaryota > Metazoa > Arthropoda > Arachnida > Araneae > Araneidae > Caerostris > Caerostris extrusa. Next base: position 1,878 of record BPLR01015007.1, on the reverse strand, counting down.
TCTTGGAATTATTTCCAAAGCCTGGAGATGACACTTCTGGGCGATTCCAAGTTCCTCGGATACTTCCAGATGGGTACGTCCACATTCCAGTCTTCCGATAATTCTACCACGTAAAAATCATCCAAATGCTTCCTTTGTGCCATAACTATGCGGTTATTGCACTGAAAGGCTTTTAAAAAGCGCTTGTGAACAATTTTTACTTCTTTGCCACCATTCCTTAAATACCCCCTCTTACACTCTCGTCATTGTGACGTACTATCCGCGCCATCTGGTGGTTTCCTGCAATTTGCCATTCTTCTTCAAGATGTGTGTGATAATTCTGAAAGGTGAAATTTGATTGTTATTTTAGAGTTCAATTTCTGTGATTCTTGAATTATCATAATTTATGGACATGAGTGTAATTAAAGGTCTACCTAAAAATGTCCTATTTAATGCTACCTAAAATTTAAGGAAAGGAAGAAATTAAACTAGAATTTCAAAGGGATTTTATATCCCGGAAAATAAAACCGCGACCTTTCCCAGTGGATTTTTAGAGTCTGGGTTAATGGATTGATTTACAAACTCATTTCTTACAATTTCTCTCCTTTTATTCGATTCAAAAAATTCTTGACTATCTTTCAGATAGATACTTTGTTGTCGCAGTAAGGAATACTGATTCCTGAATTCATGATATTTATGCTGGTGTGCCCCAGGGCTACTATCTAGCTCCTTTTCCTCCATAATATCTTTATCAACGATATTCCACAAAAAGAACAATATCAAAATTAGTCTGTATGCTGACGACACTGCAATTAATGCAAGGCCGAAAACTTGCACCATCCAGGAAAATTTGCAAAAATTATATCATTGATTTAGAAAATGGCTCATTAACTGGAAGATAAAAATTAAATGTAGATGCAAGACTGAAGCAGTTCTTTTCACTTGCAAAAATCCTATACCCTCCTAATATTAAAATATATAATAATTATATCACCTGGTCTAAAGAAATTAAGTACTTAGAATTATTCTTAATAGTAAACTTTGCTACAGATCAAAAATATTTTAGAAAATAAGTTCAATACTCAATTTAGGAATTCTCTATCCTTTAAACAATAGAAATTCAGCTTTACCTCTTAATCTAAATATTCTAATATATCTCTCTTATCTTCTTCAGTATTAGCTTTTGCAAGCCCAAAGTTTGGGGTTTCTGTTGCATGTACAAATTTTTGAACATTATTCAAAGGCTTGGAGAACAAAACTCTCAGTATGTTAACGAATTCACCCTGGTACTTTCATGTGACGATATTAGACGAGCTCTCGATTCCAAGTTTAAGACAATTTATTCACAAATTTTTACTAAATTCTATAATGATATGCGAAACATCCAATAACCCCGTTTTAAATATCCTTCAAAATTACGATTATGGTTTTTCTTCCCGCAAACATAGCAAAAGACCTCGCACTGTTCTAAATATTTTAAATTAATTCCTTACAAATGCCTAGATGAAAAAAGTTCGCTTCTGTTTTATTTTTTTATTTTTTTACATGCAACTGATTTCATCAGCATATTATGATTTCCTCAACTGATTTCATCAACATCTTGAAATTTTTGTTATTTTCATTTTTAATTTTATTAAATAAATAAATCTTTTTAAAAAAAAGGGCATTTAATTATCTATTTTTCTTATTAACTCAAAGGGCATGAGACCACCGCTATGTTTCAACATTTTTACAGTGAAGGAGCTAGTGGCCGCTACTCGGCCAAGGATCTCCGTGTTAATCTACAATAAGAGAGGAAGAAATTTAAGCCGCGCTTCTTGATAAAGAATTTTCAGTCGAAAAAAAGTCACAGTTAATCAAAACTAAAACGAGGGAGGCCTTAAAAATATGGCAATAGCA
>BPLR01015006.1:0-83842 GCA_021605095.1 Caerostris extrusa | reverse complement strand
CTGAACGAATTAACTTTTTCAGAGCAAACAATCCAATGACAAAAGAACGGTAATCATTAACTCTGGTCGCTGTGTTTCTTGAACGACTCGAACTTCTGCTTTAAAGAAAGTTCTAATAAGAATTCAAACTAAATATCAGCAGAAGCGAAGTTTTTGCGCCCATGCATCATTCATTATTATAACTCAAATGCTCTTTTTTCCTCGACGCCAAAATAAGAGATAGCATCGAAAGGGCACACAACAATAGCAGCTTTTTGGCCATAATGGAACACTGGATTTGAGCCAATAACTTTTGTTTCGCGTTTTCTTACAAAGTAGCCGCGGATTCATTAAAGCGCGAAATTCGGGCGGGTTCCATTTTTTTTTTTTTTTTTTTTTTTTTTATTCTAGGAAACATCGCGTGTAAATTTCGCCCGTGGAATATTAACGAGAAACAGTTCTGGGAGAGATAAATCAGTTACAGAATGTGTCTCCGATCAGCCATGTGTTGTGGCGGAGGCCTGGGGTTTGCTTTTTTCCAATAGTTCCTCTTCTGATGGAGCCGTGTTATTGTTATTCGATGAGCGTTAACAGTTTTCGCTTTCAAGAGATTTTGCTCGCGTATTTAATTATGAATCAATGCTTTTCTGAGGCCTCGCTTACCGTTGAAACTTCCCAAAAGCGCTGTATCGTTTTAATGATGATAGAGAAAGGAAACTTTTGTTATATCTGAAAATATTTTGGGAAAAAATCATATGGATCAGTGGTTATCAAACGTTTTGAAATGGGGGCGTTTTTAAAAATCCTACAAATAAGTGTAGGTGCAGTATATATAAACTTCTGAGAAATATGTTATAATAGTTACAGAAAAAATAATAAGACTAAAAATAAAACGCAACTTAAGTTTATTTATTTTAAAATATGTAATTTTCAAATAAACATTTCTTATTTTTCCATACATTGCCTAGCTGCATAAAAATTTTTATATTTCGTCATGATAAAGGGTCCTGATGGCCGAGTGACCAGCGCTAGGTGCCCCAGAGTTCGCGTTCGAGATCCGAGGTGCCATGGCTGTTTGTAGTGGTGCGGAATCCGCTTTAAACCGTATGCCAGATCTAATATGACTGTAGAAGGCTTTTTGTAGGGCTGACAACCCTACCCTGTAAAAGAAAACATCTCTTGCCTCGAAATCTGCCAGTAGCCAGACGGCCTTGTCCCACTATGAAGCTGCTGAACCAATGATGATGATGATGATGAATATCCATGATAAGTTCTATATTTTATAACCTAGGTACGATAACAGATTTTTGCAATATATAATAAGGCCTTTTAGTATAGAAACCATGTATCCTACTTCAAATCTAAATATTAATAAAACATTTTCGTTTGGCCTTTAGTTAAGCAAAGTGAAACAAAATTTAAGGGTTTCTCCCCTCTCTCCTCTCCCCCGAATTAAATGAAAAACGGAAATAAATAATGGTTACACTGTACTCACTGAAAAACAAAATGGAAAGTCTGGTTCTACAAGAAACTTTAATGCACAGACGAAGACCGCGCCATATTTTTGAAATCGCATTATAATATGATTTATCTTGAATTGTAATCTTTTATCTTGTTCTTAAAAATGTCTTTTAGACATAAATCTTTTTAAAGCGTGCAGAAAGATTTATGACACGTAAATGTTCAGCAAATGTATCGGCTTGGCCAAACAAGCAATATATGTTTTGTCAATATGTCAGAAATGGTTAATGACATTAACGAAACAGATCATTTGTTCTAATATTCGAAACACAAAATGATTTCTGTTGCTGAAATTATAGAAATATAATAACAAGATATCTCATATGCTATGAGGTTAGAAAGCTTAAAATAAACTCATGTTTGTGAAAATTGCAACACCATGAAGGACTTACGCAGTGAGCTGAAATTTTCAGGAAATGCAAATTCGCTCATGACATGCAAATGATTAGAATTTCAAATCTGTAGCGCATGCGTATGCTGAGCAGCGCCCTCTGAACGGCGGAGGGATCCGAATAAATAAACGGCTGTAGCGAGGCGTGTATGGTTATCTGCTAGTGGTAAACGTTAGCTAAATCGTTACTTATGCCTCTTCGACGAAAGAGAGCGAGATTTGAATAACTTACAGAGTTTGAACGGGGAGAATTATCGGCCTTCGTGAAGCTGGATTGTCTTATCGTGCAGTAGCCGCTCGTGTGCAGCGTAACAGCAGCACAGTGATGCGTCTTTGGAAGCAGTGGACTGACGAGTGTCGGACAACTCGGAAATCCGGGGAGTGGACCCCGAAATGTGACGTCAGCTCGCGATGATAGAAACCTGGTGCGCATGGCACTGACGGACCGTACAGCTTCCTCTAGACAATTGGCAGCACAGTGGTCAATAGCTACAGGTGTTTCATTGTGTGCTTTATTAATTTCTAGACGTCTGCTGCAGTGTGGACTGCACGCAAGGACTCCTTTATACAGGATCCCTCTCACGCTAAACCATCGCCGCCTGCGGCTACAATGGGTCGCTCAGCATAGAGACTGGTGTGCTGATTGGCAGTATGTCGTGTTTTCTGAGGAATCCCGCTTTAATTTGTGGTACCATGTTGGCCGCATTCGTGTCCAGACGCTATGCCGGTGAACGCCACCTTCCGAGGGCATTATCGAACGCCACAGAGGACGAACACCCGGAGTTATTGTCTCGGGTGCCATAGCATATCATGGACCATCTCAATTGCTAAGAATTGTGGGCAATCTGAACAGCAACCGGTACATCAGTGAAATTCTACAGCTCCAAGCTGTTCCCTTCCTTCAAAGCTTGCCAGGCGCTGTATTTCAACAGGACAATGCCCGCCCTCATATCGCTAGGACTGTTCAATCCTTCTTTGCAACGCGGCAGGTACAGCTTCTTCCTTGGCCTGCGTATTCCCCAGATATGTCGCCGATTGAACATGTGTGGGATTTCGGTGGTCGGCGTCTCGCTCGTGATCCTCATCCTGTTGCTTCTGCAGACGAACTTTGGGTACGCATACAAACAATATGGAATGCTCTTCTTCAGGCAGACATTCAAAATTTGTTTGACTCCATGCCACGTCGTGTAGCAGCACTTATTGCGGCGCGTGGTGGCTACACAAAATACTGATTCCGATCTCTTGTTATTGTTTGTTTGCTTTGAACATTTAATCATTTATTTGTACCACTACCACTCAACTGTGTATTAAATTTCATTCAATTATGACGATTCCTTCATGGTGTTGCAATTTTCACAAACATGAGTTTAAATTCAAGAAAAATCGAGGCTTTCGAATGCTGAAAACTTTGCTGTTCTAGTGCCGAATAACTAAGGTCAAAGATACGAGATCTGTCGTTATCCTATGAGGGTATATTACGAGGCACGCTACACTAAACCCACAATGCACTACAAAATTTTGAATGAATACTCCCAAGTATGAATTTTGTCTCAAGGGAGTACTTAGTTTTTGCATATGGGAACTCAGTAGTTAATACTAAACTATAAATAATAGAAAAGGCACGGCAAACAAAAGTAAGGCTTAGCTTTTCTCTAAAAACTAAATAGGTCATACTAAACTAAAAGTAACAGAAAAAGGTATCTCTAATAGAAAAGTTATGCCTTAGCTTTTGTCTATGGTCTATGCTATTTTGTCTATTCTCAATCGATCATACCAAACTAAAAATAATAGAAAATGAATCTCTAATATAAAAGTATGACTAACAAATGTAAAGATTAGCCTTTTGTCTATGAGAATTCAATAGGTCAAACAAAACTATGTATAAGTAATAGTGAAGGTATCTCTAATTTAAAGATCGAAACTCCACATACCAGTTATTTTATTAATAATTTTTACGTTGGACTAATTTGTTTCAAATACATAAAAAGAAAAATTAAAACTAAAAATATTTTTTCCAAATAAAGTTTAATTTCTTAAAACAAAACTAAACCAGGTAAAAAGAAAGGCTCGATCAACAAGCTCTAATGATAAAGTTGACATTGATAAGAAAAAACAATGAAATACTAAATATTTAACAAGAAACCACGAATCAGATGGAAATGGCTATGAGTTTGAATACATGCACATTAAGTGGATGAGAGGGGATCTCAAGCCCGCCAGCCACTCCTTGGAGAGTATCTGCTTTTTGGGTGATTTCTTGTTTTGCCTCATCCTCAACTCTAATGGAGCAGTCTGATGCCAGTTGGCTAGCGCCCCTAACCAAATTCCATTAATTAATTTCACTCATTTAAAATCGTTGGCAGCCAATGTGTCGTTCGGATCTTCCCTGACTAAAACTCGTGACTTGAAATGTTTACATTTGATTTGCTATTCTCAAAAATCAATTTCATTTTGAAAATGAATTTCGTAAAAAAATTTTATAATTTTAGTAATGTAAATTGTATTTCAAAAATGAATTTCAGTATAAATATTTTTAAAAAAAAATATATTGAATAATTATAGCGAAAGTAAGTTTAAACAACAAACTTTTCACCTACTGATGAATTGGTCTTCCAAAATTACAAAACCAGTTTATTTTCATTGCCCGTAACCAGATTCCATTAATTAATTTCACTCATTTAAAATCGGTGACAGCCAATTTATCGTCCGAATCTTCCCCAACTGAAACTCAGACAGCAAAAGTGAAATATTTCAGCGAATTGATTTCGTCCATTTTGCTGCTGCATGGTGTTGAAGCTGCTACAAATTACGCATCTCTGCAGACATACCTCAAACATTGATTAAAACACCTCGGAAAAGCTCCACTTCAAAACTGCACACCGTAATAAGGGTGTGGATAAATGGACGAGGTGAAACCAACCACCCCCCCCTTCCTCCATGGCTTTGTCAAAGAAAATAAAAAGAAAATGGCAGAGCGGAAAGCTTCTGGAACAAGAAAATATTGAATGGCCCTAAAAACAAGAAGTAAGCAAATATCGATTTCGTTTTCCAACGTGTGATTCAATTTTAAAACTGATTGGGAATCTCAAAAATTTCGTTAGAGAAATGAAGGTTTCTTCCTGGGTTTTATGTTGCATTTCTGTTTATCAATGTAATTAGATTTATTTTTTTTTCTTTTTCTTCTACTTCTGTGGTGATTAAAGAATAGAAATACTGTTTTCACACTTGAAGAAATTTGGGATTTTTTTTCCCCTGAATAATCGCTGGCTATTAAATAGAAAGGCTATTAAATGAACTCCGTTGCTGATTTTTAGTGAGGAAAATTTGAGTTTGAATCAGAGAAATTTAATCGGTTTTCTTTTTCGTAACGGCGAACGAGAAGTAAGCAATAAGGCCAGAGTGTTTAAAATTTGATAATCATGCGTTTTTACGGTAGTAAAATAATACCCAGAAAAAAGAATTAATTAAGTTAAATGTGTGCGTAGATTCTTATGCTTTGCGTTTATTAATCAAAATGCGATTGCAGTTTTTATACCGAAACTCATTACGTTTAATATTGCTTTTTCATAAAGGGAATCATTAGGCAAAATGATCACAGTAAATATGGTTTTATTTTTGTCTCTTAATATTTTGTTGAACATCAGCTTGAAAAAGAATCTAATAAAAGGATTTAGAAGAATGAAATTATGTTTTCTTGGTATATGAAATTAATTAAATTTTTTTTTCCAGAGTTAAGTGTTCCTTAAGTCGCACGACTAGTGGTTCAGTGGTAACGTGCGGCACTGGTGTGCATAAGGGCTGAGGTTCAATTCGCTGGCGACGTTGTTGTAGACACTCTTTCAAAAAACTGAGGAGACCCTGTGGTGCTTTTGATATTCAGCATCTTGCCTCGTTAGTCGGACTATGGTGGGAGTTTTTAGGATTTTTTCCGTACGATGCGAAGATGTTGGGTAGTTCACTCTAAAAGTCCTGAAGGTATTGCAAACTTTCTTCAAAGGCGGTCAGATGACCAATTGATTAGTGCTTGGCCTTTTTGGTACCACAGACTCCAGAATGGAATCCTGGCGGGGACATGAATGCTTGTTAGTGATGCATAAACCAAGCCACGTTAAACTGTAGTTGCCAGTCTAATTAGCCTAAAGTGTACAAAAAAAATGACAGTAGAGGGCAAACCAAACATTCTTTAGCGACTTGTAGCCAAGTCAGACTTCTACATATGGGTGCTCCATTACATCAGAAGATTCTCCCTTTCCCACTATCCATGAGTGGACTACTCATGAGGTGTTTGTCCCACATTGCGGGATATTGAAGATTAGACACAACAATAAAAGAGCCAACTGCCAACAACAACTTTACGACGAAAGAAGAAGAATCGAAAGATATTTATGAGAAGTGAGATTTATTTACAATTGCCTGCAATAAAAAGTTCATTAACTCTTTTAAAGAACGGTTTTCTTTCATAAGACATACAAATGTTGGAGAGAAATACCCTAATTTTCTCCGGAAGGCTCTCCTCATTCACTACCCATCTACGGACTGTTCATGTTATACATAAGCGGAACACGATGTCCATCGATATGCAACATCATTAACAACAAAAAAAGTATTAATCTCGAAACAATTAGTTTGAAACGCATTGAGTAACAAACGAAAAAGAATTCCCTTATGATTTATAGATGATCTGGATAGAGTCATTTTCTGTACTCATCTATCCTATACAAGGTATTCTCCGTTTGCAGAAACCAAATTTAATGTCACCCATTGAAAACAACTGCTGTTGCATTGCATTGCTGTACACGTTGTTTTATTATAAACTAAATTTAATTCCAAAGAAAGTCATCCAAAGTGGATGCTCAAACTAGTAACGAATATAATACCGTTTCATTCTAAATTTCTTATAGTTCATAGCGTCTCGTGGAGTAATTTTTAAACTGCACTATAAAACTAACTATTAATAGCATTGTTGTACATTCCAAAATATTGTACGTTGTTGCTAAGCTTGCTAAAAAATGTAAATTGTTAATGGCATTGTTGTACGTTGCTAATAACATTGTTTTACATTGAAAAATATTTTACATTGCTAATAAAATTGTTCTACATTGCTAAGATTTTTAATAAAACAAATGTAAATGGCTAATAGCATTGTTGTACATTGCAAAATATTATAATTACTAATATTGCTAATAAAAACATTTGTAAAATCCTAATAACGTTATTGTACATTGCGAAAGTTGCTAATAAAAAAATTGTAAAATTGCTGATTGTTGTACATTACTAAGGTTGCTAATAAATAATTTGAAAAAATAATTCAGCAATGTTTTATTTATTCAAGTAATGAGAGATTCAAGATTGAGTATATTAAATTGATCTTTTAATTTATTATTCTGTCCAATTCTACTTTTGCCTGTTTGAACATCGAAGTCAATTAAGTCCTACCAATTTTGGAAGGAGAATTAACAGTTCCGTTTCTTATGCATCAAGTATTGTAACTCGCGCTGCTTAAGATTGGCACGATCTTTGGCGACACGTTTCACTTATGTTGGCTGTTTTCTTCAAATGAAATACAAATAAATGTGTTTGGAAGAATTTTGAAAAAGGTATTTCATCACATTAATTTTTTAAACAAATTTGTTTTAAAAATTATAAAAAGAATGTATAAAAAATAGATTAAATAATAAATAATAAATAGTTGGCAAAATAATAAATAACAGTTTTACATTTTATACAATTTACCCAAAAACAGTTTTTACTTTCATTTGTTTCATTTGTTTGTTTCATTACTAACCATTAAAAAATCATTCAACTAAAACACATTTCTTGTGCATTATGTGTTCAATCTGTTAAATATAATATTTTGTGTTCATATTTTAAAAATACATACATTGCCTGTAAATAAACGTAGATCTTAACTACACATTATTAAAACTTTTCTTATAAAAAAATTGTTTTGCCTTCTTTCGTTTAAAAAAAAAGTATTCAAAATCTATAATTTTAAATTGAATATTCCTTATATTTTGTATATATTGTCTAGTTGCATAAATTTTTGTCTAGCTGCATAATTTTTGTCTAGTTGCATTTTTAATTAGAGCTGCCAGTAAATTAATAGGGTGAAATTAATAATGGCTACAATATATTGAGAAAGACAAATTTGAAAGTCTGATTCTACAACAAAATTTAATGCATAGACAGGGACAGCATCTTATTTTGAAATCCTATTATCCTATTAGAAATGGTTAATGACATTATCGAAATGGATTATTTATTCTAATATTAGAAAACAAAATGGATTCCGCTCTTACAATTTTTTAAGTAAATTAACAAGATATCTCATATACTATGATATAAAAAAATTTGAAATAAATACGAGAAAATGTGTGGTTTTTTGAATGCTAAACGCTTTTACTTTAGTCATTTGCCACTAGAATAGCACAGATGTAATACATCCATAATTATCTGGAGTGTACTACGAGGGGACACTAGACTACACCCACAATGCACCACAGCAATTTTGAATGAATACTCCTAAGCAGGAGCCCACGTGAATATTGTTTTATAGTACTTGTCTTTTTCCTTGCTTATGAGAATTCAACAGGTCATACTAAAATAAATTAAAAAATATCTCTAATAAGAAAGACACTGCTTAACTTTTTATCAAGGAGAACTAAACAGGTCATATTAAAAATAAAAGTAATAGAAAGTATCTCTAATAGAAACGGCATGGTTTAGCTATACCCAAAAAGTAGTTATAGCTACATTAGTATATTTAGTTAAGTATATCTATTGGTTCATAGACAAAAGCTAAGCTACGCCGTTTTTATTAGAGATACTTTTTCTATTATGCGAACTCAATAGGTCATATTAAACTATAAGTAATAGAAAAAGTATCTCTAATAAAAAAATCGAAATTCCTTGCATTAGTTATTTTATTAATAATTTTTACGTTGAACTAATTTGTTTCAAAAACAAAAAAAAGAGAAATATTAAAATTAAAAAATATTTCACTAAAAATTTTGTTTTTTTATTTCTTAAAATAAAACTAAACCATGAAAACATTCGGCATAAAACACTAATAAGAAAAACACAGATTAATTTAAATAGTAAATATTTAATAAAAAACTATTACGAATAAGATGGGAATGGCTATAAATTTAAATACGCTTACACATTTCAATTGATGGAAGGTTATCTCAAGCCCACCTGCCACTCCTTAGAGAGCACCTGCTTACAAGGATGCTTTTGGGTGATTTGTGATTTTGCCTCAACCTCAACTAATGGAGCGGCCTGACGCCAGTTGGCTAGAGTCCTGAACCAAATTCCATTAATTAATTTTACTCATTTAAAATCGTTGGCTGTCAATTTCTCGTCCGAATCTTTCCTGACTGAAACTCGTAACGTGTAAAAGTTTATATTTAATTCACTATATTCAAAAATCAATTTCATTTTGAAATGAATTTCGTAAAAGCATTTTATAAATTTAATAATAAAGATTGTATTTCAAAAATGAATTTCAATCATAAATATTTAAAAAAATATATTGAATAACTATAGCGAATGTCAGTTTAAACAACACACTTTTCACATACTGATGGATTTGGTCTTTCAAAATTACAAAATCAGAATAATATTGTACAAATAAGTTGAATATTGTTCAGACCCAAAGCAAAAAAAAAAAAATGAATACACGGATGTAAAGTTTTTATTGGATTCACCATTCTTAAAAATTAATTTCTAGTTTTAAAATGAATATCGTAAATATATTCAGTAAATTGTATTTAAAAATGAGCCTCCAGCATAGATATTTAAAAATAATATTGGGTAATCATAACAAAGGTAAGTTTGAATAACAAATTTTTCTCCTACTGATGGATTGGTTTTCAAACTTACAAAACCAGAACATCTCTTCGGACCAGATTCCTTTAATTAATTTCACTCATTTAAAAGCGGTGACAGCCAATGTGTCGTCCGAATCTTCCCTAACTGAATTACAGACAGCAAAACTGAAATGTTTGAGCGAATTGATTTCGTCCTTTTCGCTGCTGTGCGGTACCGAAGCTGCTACTTAACAAATGACGCTTCTCTGCAGACATGCCTCAAACATTGTTTAAAACACCTCGGAAACCCTCCACTTCGGCAATGCACTCCATAATAAGGGGATGGATAAATAGACGAGGTGGAACCAAACTTCCGACAGCCCCACCACTCCATGCTTTGTCAAAGAAAATAAAAAGAAAATGGAGGAGCGGAAAGCTCGTGGGACAAGAAAATATTGAATGGCCTTCAGAACAAGAAGCAAGCAAAATCGATTTCACTTTCAAAGAGGATGATTCAATTTTAAAACTTGATTGGGAGTTACAAAGATTTCATTAGACAGATGGAGGTCTCTTCCAGGATTTTATGTTGAATTACTGTTTATGAATGTAATTAGATTTCTTTTTATTATTATTCTGTGGTGGTAAAGAATAAAAATACTGTTTTCCACGCCTGGGGGTGATTGGGAATGTTTTTTTTCCCATGAATAATCGCCGTTTAAAAGGCTATTAAATAGGTTGCTGATTTTTAGTGAGGAAAATTTGAGTTTGAATGAGATAAATTTAATCAGTTTTCTTTACGTAATGGCGAAAGCATAAGCAATAAGTAGAGAGTGTTAAAACTTGATAAGTATACGGTACTACAGCAGTAAAATAATGCCCTGGAAAAAAGATAGAATTAATTAAGCTAAATGTGTGCACGGATTTTTACGCGTTGCGTATTATTAAGGAAAATGTGATTGCAATTTTTATACCGAAACTCGTTACGTTTAATATTGCTTTTTCATAAATTTTAATATTGCAAATTCATTATGTAAAATGATTGCAGTTAATTTACCTTTTATTTTTGTCTCTTAATAATTTGTTGAACAACAGCTTGAAAAAGAATCTAATAAAAGGATTGGGAATCACAGGACTCGATTGAAACTGTTTACTTGGTATATGAAATTAATTAAAAATTTTTTCCAGAGTTTATGGTTTTCTCATATAGCCGACTCGTAGCTCAGTGGTAATGGGAGTCACAGGTGAGTATTAGGGCAGAGGTCCTCTGGCGGCATTGTTGTAGACCCTGTTTCGAAACACGAAAGGAGACTCAATTCAGTTTGTGATGCTCAGCATCTTGGCTCGTTATTCGGACTACCTGGTAAAAGTTTTCCATTGGTTTTCCCATGCGATAAGTAAATAGGGGTACTTCCTCCGGCACTCCACTCCTTTTACAAAGATAGTCTGATGGCCAATTGACAAGCACGGCTTTTGCATTTGGTACCACAGGGTTTAGGTTCGAGTCCTGCCAGTGGCATGGATATTTTGGAGTGGTTCGAAATCCATGTTTAACTGTAGGTCTGGGTCTAATTAGCACAAAGTGTGCAATAAATGATAGTAGTTTGACAAACCAAATCAAATAAACTGTATTGAAAATGCATTGCGTTGTACAGATTTATCGTGCTCATTCCCATCATGAAAACTTTCTGGTCGGCATTTCCCGAAACCACCAACTTTTTCTGATAATCAAAAGAACGCTTTAATCTTATTCAAGAAATAGATTCATTCATTCATAGATTATTCATTCTACATCTTTTTTTTCAAACAACTAATTTTAAAGTGCATTTTTTTCTTTGTCAAAAATATTTGTTTCATAAGATTCATTATATGTTTATTTTCAGCATTCCATTCTGAAAACTGTTTGCTTATTCCGGTATCTTCATCCACATAGTATGGTGTTTTAAGGAACTTTAGGGAACAATGAATGATTTAGATCTTATCATGTCCAACTCTTAGCTCAGTTGTAACTTGAGCCGTTGGTGAGCATTAGGGCGGAAGTGCAGCCCGTTGGCTTCATTGTTGTAGACACTGTTTCACTTTTCACACTTAAACACTGTTCACACTTTCTATTTGACGGGAGTTTCCGGGTTTCTTCCAAGCAATACCCAAATGCGAGATAGTTCTCACTAAATGTTCTCCGAAGTACACTTTACTAAAGTTAAAATTTCTCTTTTTTTTTGTGCTATACATTGGTGAGAGAGAGCATTGTTTTGAGACCACCATCAACTTTATACACTCATGTCCATAAATTAAGGATAATGAAGTTCAGGCAAAGAAAGAAACAGAAGCAAAACAAATTTGACTTATTTGTAAAGTCTACAAAAGGTAAAAAAGAGCAAAAAAGATGCTATATGTTTGACATAATAAATCAAAATTGCGATCTTTACTCCCTGGAACAAATTTCAAGAAAAACCTATTTACAAAAAACAGTATAACATGGTTAGTATGATGGTTACATGGATACGTCTCCCGGACGATGCAATACAGGCCTTACAACGCCTAGGCATGCTGGGTATCAAATTATCAATCTGATCTTGGGGGAATATTACTCCTCAAGCACCCTCCGATTCCGGTTGACAAGTGGGAGGGTTAACGGGCTAATTCGTCGGCCAAGCATATCCCATGCTCTAGGAAAGTCCGGTGGTTGCTGGCCAATCCATACCGGGTGATATCCTCCAATTGAAGGCATTCGTCTACAATTTTGACGGTGAGGACGGGCGTTGTCATCCATAAACAGAAATTCAGCACCCATGGCGACCCGAAACAAACGTACATTTATTCTAGACATCCCGAGTATCCATGTATTTTCAGTTCTGGAACCAAGAATAATTCCTCCCCAAACGGCCATCCTGCACCACCGTAACGTTGTCGTTCAATGGTGTTCTCTTGGCCTGGCGCTCTCCATATGAAAGTCCGGCGAGAATCAACTGCAAACTAAACCTGGACTCGTCGGAAAACATATGTGGCGGTGTCCACAATTCTCTCTACTCCAGGTTAATCGCAGGCAACAGTGAGTTGCGGTAAGTGGAACACATCTGACAGGCCTACAAGCATATAGACCAATGTGCCTAAGCGTCTGTACGGTCTGCCTTGAAACTGTCGTACCGGTAGCTGAAGATGCTGACGAGGGTCTGATGCTGTTCCGTCTGTTTCTTTTGGCGTAACTGCTGGTCGTCTTCGTTGTAACTCGAGGGCGACCTGTGCTGTCATCTAAAAATCATCTTGAAATCGTTGACCTGGAGATGACACTTGGGCGATTAAGTTCCTCGGATACTTCCAGCTGGGTACGTCCACATTCCAGTCGTCCTACCACTTAAAAAATCATCCAAATGCTTTCTTTGTGCCATAACTATGCGGTTATTGCACTGAAAGGCTTTTAAAGCGCTTGTGAACATTTTTTACTTCTTTGCCACCATTTTTTATATACCCCTCTCTTACACTCTCGTCATTGTGACGTACTATCCGCGATCTGGTGGTTTCCTGTAATTTGCATATTCTTCTTCAAGATGTGTGGGATAATTCTCAATTTCTGTGTGATTCTGAATAATCCTTAATTTATGGACATGAGTGTATGTAGAGAGGACAATGTATCTCTATGCTTTTTAGGGTAACTGCATCACATTTACCGTTTAGGAGGAAACCTGGTTTACCATGAGCATTGATATGAAACGCTCATACTCTCTGCATACATTGACATCGAGTAATGTATTTTAATTTAATAGTTGTTACGGCCAATATATTCAATTCTTATCGACTCGTGGCTCAGTGGTAATTTACGCCGTTGGGGAGCATGAGGGCTGAGGTTCCATCCGCTGGCGACTTTGTTGTAGACACTGTTTCAAAAAATGAACAGACTCGATGGTATTAATGATGTTCAAGTCGGACTACCTGGTGAGAGATGTCAGAGTTTACACTCATACGATATGTAAATACGTGGTAGTTCCACCCAAAGATCCTTCCGGAACGCCCTACCTTCCACCTTCTTGGAGCCAAGTCAAACTTTAACATATGTGTGCTCTACCACAACAAAAGCTGTCTCCCCCTTTCCCATCATCCATGAGTAGACTTACTCATGGAGTACCCGTTCCCGCGCTGCCGGACACTCAAGATGAGTCACAAAAACAGATCTTATCTCTCTTTTACGCCTTTGTTTCATTTCGAACAAAAAATTCTGTATCAATTTTAAATAAAGCCCCCCTTCATATTTTTTTCTATTTGTTTTGAAAATGTTCTTCATATTTTTAAAACTTACTTCAAACAACTTCAACGTAGCGGTAAAATTTTTTTTGTCGGATCTAATGATAAAATTAAAACTAATTTGTAAAACACTCGGACAGAGCATTAAAATAAAACAATTTCATTATTTTTAGGAAAACCCTAGAAAATGAGCATTAATTTTTAACGAATGTTACTTGCTTTAAGAAATGAAAAAAAAAAAAAGTGAAGATTAAGATTCTCTTAAGATTTTCCATTCTTAAGAAAATGGTTTATTATCATGCAAATAAAAAGTACGGCACACTGGATTTCTTTCAAAGATTTAAATGAAAATAATAAGGCTATTAACATCCGGAAAACATTCGGCTTAAATTCTTCGGTGCTTCTTTAATTAAACAAAGATTAAAAATAAAAATTAAGCATGTTACGTTTACAGACCAACGTCAACGATAAAAAAATGCATTTTTAGAAAGATATTAGATCGTGTTTAGAGATTCAGTGATTCAACTGAAGAAAGTTCTCTCATTTTTTTTTTTTTGCTCGAAAATAAAATGAAAAAAATAAACTGTTTAGTATGATTTCGGTAGATTGCAAAGAATCCAATGAAAGATAAGTTGATGTATTTTTTTCTTACTTTTATTTACACTCATTTAGTTTCTTTTCTAAGAAAAGGACTGTTTCTACAATCAAATGTTTATTTTTAAATCCATGTATTAATAATTGAATTGTAAATAAATTTATTATTAATTGAATTTCGGTAATCCATGGTAGCAAAAGAATAGAATAGTTTTTAACGAAAAATGTTACTGTAATGTTGCATATTTATTTTATGAAATATTGAAATTTTTTTAATAAAAGGGTCACAATCAGTAAAATTGACATCAAACATCAATGTCAAGGCCAGAATTCGAACCTGAAGTCTGTAGTACCAATGGCCAGAGCGCAAGTTAATTGGCGATCAGGCCACCAAATGCAGGGGGAGTACCCTAAAAGTCTTCCCCGGAAGGCAATTCCTTCTTTTTCTCCAGCGACTTGGAGTCAAGTCCGACTTCAACCTACGAGTGTTCCATCACAACAGAAGCTGCCTTCTTTCCTTCCATCCATGAGTAGAATACTCATTGTTTTTCCACCCCGCGTTGCCGGACACTAAAGATGATAATGAAAAAACTTTTTACTGTTCACTTTTTAATGAAAAAAATATAATTTGCTTGTTAAGATGCACAATAGTTGATTCATGGTTCAGTAATAAAGCGCGAGATTAGAGTGCAAGGCAGCTTGCGTGGCCGTCACAATTTTCAGGAACGTGTAGACTCGATAGAGAGTGATAATAATGTACATAAAACAACTTTCATCGATATTCAGTCTGACTGGCAAATATTTTCCGAATTTCTTTTAATACAACATTTAAATGTATGGCTGTTGCCTTTCAAAAGATAATGCCCTTCCTCATTAGTGGGCTGCTTGTGCCATATTTCTGAGGACATTTAAGAGCAACTGCCATACATTTAAATGTAGTAGCGCTTTAAAAAGTAGAATATTACTCTTTAAAGTGGATTCCGAACCACTAAAGGCATCTATTTCATCGTCGAGACTCGAACACGAAACCTGTGGCACCGAGGACCAGTCACTCGGTCACCAGATTAGATTTTCTAAATTTTCTTATATTGTCTTCTTTTTCTTGCTTTCACCATATTCTAATTATTAAACGCAACCCAACCGAACGTGAGGTTTTATATCGCCCCCCTCCCCTCCCCCTGTGCAGGACTGACACTAGGAATCTTTGAAAGACGGTCCCCGATTTGGTGAAAGTCACCTCATCCTCGCGTTTTGGTGAATGAAGCTGACCAGATTTCCCCTTGTAAACAGACGATGCCCAAAAAGGACATCAACGAGGAGGTGGACGTCAGTTTCGGTTATATTCGTACCATCATTATGGAGAAACTGCATTGCAGGAGACTAGGTGCACAGTGGAACCACCAAACTCTCACAGACGTGACTTCGCAGGGGATTGTTTTCGCAGTGTCTGATCCGATATCGTACTGAGGACAATTTCTTGGACCAGAGTTGTGGCAGGTGAGGAATCTTGGCGTCATAACTACCAACCAGAAAGCAAACGACAAAGCTAAAAGTGGAAACATCCCAGCTCACTCAACACTGCCGAAGAAATCCAGTATGATGCAGAGTAAATGCAAAATGACGCTGACATTTTTTTTTTATAAAAGGCCTCTTCTCATTGAGTTTCTGAGACAGTATCAAACTATCAATGGTGTTCAGTACTGCTGTAACCCGGAACGTTTGGGTGCAGCAATCAAAGCCAAACGTCCATGTTGTCCTCTGGACTGATTTTGCTCCACGACAATGCAATCCCACATACTGACACACTGGTGCAGTTTCGGTAGAATGTGTTGGTCCATTCACCATACCACCACTCCGACTTTTCACCATGTATCTTTCACATCTTTTGTTGGCTATAAAAGGCAGTGAAGGGTCGGCGTTTTCATTCGGACAGCGAATTCATGAACACTGTCCGAAACTGGCTTCAATCTAAGTCAAACTATTTCTACGAACGGGGTATTCACCTCATGATTCAATAGTGTAACATAGCATTGGAAACGTAGTATAACAGTGGACAAGTGTAAGTAGGTTGGGAAATTTTGGTGATTAAATTAGAAAATAAATAATACCTTTTCATTTTGTGGCTACTTTTCCTATTTCATTTGATCCATCACCATTCATTTTCCATCATCGTTGGGTTTTTAAATATCAAAATTTTAGTATAATATTTACTGGCAATCATGTGAATAGTTTAAGCATTTCAAATTCCGTTGCATTAAAACAAGATAAATTTCCTTATACCGGAACAAATAGAAGTTGTGCTGGGCATTCATTTGCAATGCTAATACCTCACAACCTCACATTTTATAAAAGTTCCTGTAATGCATCTTATGCAATCATTACGAATTCACATTTTTACGAAGTGCGAATGATAAACAAGTGCGAATAAAATGAACATTGAAAGACAGAAATTTTACCGAATGCATTTATTAAGCTTCAAAATTTAGTTTGCGTGTTTAATATTTTTGGGTTTTTTAACGTAGTTTGTCAACTTATCTATTAAAAATATTAATTGTATTTAAGTAATTAACAAGGTTATAGTATTTTTGTAAATATATTGAACTAGTTCATTGATCATGTAATGTGTGTCTCATAATAAATAATATTCTTTATCATTAGTATTCAATTGTTTCTGAAATTGCTTTACAGTTGAATTAAATGTTCTATTTACTGCTTAAATTAAAACAATTTAAATGAAAATAAACTGCACGCAGTTAAGAATCAGAATAGGAAAACAAAAGCATATTAACCTTTCTAAATTATTCATTTCTGAATACCTCATGCAAATGGAATATTTTGATGTTTAAATTAATGACATTTTTCAAAAAAGTTCTCTTCTCCCAAACAAGCTTTTCTCATTTGAAATTCAAATAAAGTCCTTATTGAAACTTCTTCGCAAACTGTTTAATGCTCCCATTAATTTCATTGTGATTAATGACAACGCCAAAAGATTTATTCGCCTGTGATTCCATCCATTAGCACAAAAATGTCGCCATCCTGCGTTATATCTCAATGGAGTCGTTAATTAATTCACTTTGAAATAAAGATTCATTTTCATAAACTTTTACAACTCCCGATTCGAGAGAAAATTGCTTTATTATCTCGTCCCTTGATGGAAGGTTTATGCATCCGGGGGGGGGGACCACATGCTTGATTCAGTCAAAGAAAAGATTCCTTGAGTAACTGTTTTGGAGGCGGTTTCTAAAGAGGCCATATTTGGCAATTCTATTGTCTTAATATTATTTACAAGATTCATTAAGCATTATTCATTCTACTGTCAAGTTTTAAGAGGGCACGGTATATTATTTTGAAGAAGCACTTGAAGAAAACGGTTGAATGTGTTTAAGTTGGTTTTGGTGGGGTTTAATGTGCCAAGTGCTGGGAACTAACTATAGATTTTAGAGCAAATTAAAAAAATTAAAAAACAAATAAATATATTTTCTTTGGTATTAACAAAAGTATGATTAATTTTCTCTGGCTCTAGGTGCCAAAGGTTTCGGATGTGAGTCGCGGTGGTGCTGTGGATGTTTGTAGTGGTTCGAATCCACTTTAAACCATTGATCTCTGTCTAATATGATTGTAGAGCGCTGAGCGTAGTGCTTATAACCTTACCCCGTAAAAAGTAAACATCCCATGCTTGAAATCTGCCATGATGTAGACGGCTTCGGTCCCCCATGAGGCAGTTGCACCATTGATGATGATAATGATGATGATGATTCCCATCAGGAAGGCTCTGTCCTGCTTCTTCATTGACTGAGAGCCAAGTCAGGCTTCTACTTACTGGTTCTCCATCACAACAGAAGCTGTCCCCATTTCCCCCATCCATGTGTAGCCCGATGGCCAATTGGTTAGCGCTCTGGCCTTTGGTACGACAGGCTTCAGATTCGAATCCTGGCGACAGCACAGATGTTCAGGGGTTTGGATAGATGTTACAGTGATAGTACAGTGGTTTGGAATCCACGTTAAATTACAGATCCAAGTCTAATTAGTCCAAAGTGTGCATAAAATGACAGTGAGAGACCAATCAGAGTGACAAACTAAACTCCATCCATGTGTAGAATACTCATGGAGTGTCTGTCCTGTACTGCCGGACCCTGAGGATGAGTCACAGCCCAACAACAACAACAGATCTTATCCGTCTTTCATTCCTTTATTTCATTTGAAATAAAAAATTCTTCTTAAATTTTAAATAAAGTCGCCCTTCATATCTTTTTTTCAATTTGTTTTGAAAATTCTCTTCTAATTTTTAAAACATGCTCCAAACAACTTCAGCGTAGCGGTTATTTTTTTTTTTTTTATGACTTTTAATGATGAAATTAAAAGTAATTTGTAAAACACTCTGGACAGAGCATTAAAATAAAACAATTTTATTATTTTTAGGAAAGCCCTAGAAAAGCCCTTCTTTCGTTAAGAAATGAGAAAAAAGCGTTTTCTTGGGAAATGGTTTATTATCATGTAAATAAAAGTGCGGCACACTGGATTTCTTTCAAAGGTTTTAATGAAAATAATAAGGCTATTAACATACGGAAAACCTTCGGCTTAAATTCCTTGTTACTTCTTTAATTAAACAAAGATTGAAAATAAAAGAAATTAAGCATGTTACGGTATTTAAAACATACGAGAGTCAGTTTTCAGACCAACGTCAATGATTAAAAAAAATGCATTTTTAGAAAAATCTTGAATCGTGTTAAGAGATTCAGTGATTCAAGTGAAAAAGCTCTTCCATATTTTATCATTGCTCGAAAATAGAATAAAAGAAATTAAACTGCTTAGCATGATTTCAGCAGTTTGTAAAGAAGCCAATAAAAGGTAAGATGAGGCCCTTTTTTAAACTTTTATTCACACTCATTTAGTTTCTTAGCTAAGAAGAATTATTTCTATATTGTATATTAATTGTCTAGAGCTAGGGGCCTTTGGTATCACGGGCTTCAGATTCAAGAATGGCTGTGGCAGAATGTTTGTAAACGGTTCAAAATCCACGTTAAATTGTAGGTACCGGTCTAATTACCCTGAAGTGTAGAAACCATATCTTCGTTAGCGATTCGGAGAATGAATAGATTGTTCCGGTGATATTCATCTGGCACTGCAGGGCATTGAAGATTAAACACAACAACAACAACAGGGATGAACTAAAAGATATTTATAAGAGGAAAGATTTATTTACAACTATCAGCAATAAAAAAAAAGTTCAATAACTCTTTTAAGGAACAGTTTTCTTTGCAAATATGAAAACAAACTTTTCACATACTGATGGATTGGTCTTTTTAAAATTACAAAACCAGTTCCTTTTCACCGCCCCGAACTAGATTCCACTAATTAATTTCACTCATTTAAAATCGTTGGCAGCCAATTTATCGTCCGAATCTTCCCTGATAGAAACTCAGACAGCAAAAGTGAAATATTTCAGCGAATTGATTTCGTCCATTTTGCTGCTGCATCCATGCTGCTGCTACGACTTAACAAATGACGTCTCTCTGCCGACATACCTCCAACATTGATTCAAACACCTCGGAAACCCTCCACTTCGGCAATGCACCACGTAATAAGGGGGTGGATAAATAGACGAGGTGAAATCAAACCCCCACGGCTTTGTCGACGAAAATAAAAAAAAATGGCCCAAGCGAAAAGCTTGTGGAAAAAAAAAATATTGAATGGTCTTAAGAACAAGAAACAATCAAATATCGATTTCGTTTTCAACGTGTGATTCCATTTTAATACTTGACTGGGAGTCACAAGAATTTCATTAGAGATGGAGGTTTCTTCCAGGATTTTATAACGCATTTCTGTTTCTCAATGTAATTAGACTTCTTTTATTATTCTTCTGTGGTGGTAAACAAACAAAATACTGTTTTCACGCCTGGGGAGAATTCGGGGTGCTTTTTTGGTCCCCCGAATAAACGCCGCTTAAGAAGACCATTAAATTCTCTCCGTTGCTGATTTTTAGTGAGGAAAATTTGAGTTTGAATGAGAAAAACGTAATCAGTTTTCTTTACGTAATGACAAACGCATAAGCAATATGTATGAAGTGTTAAAATTTGATAAGCATACGTTTTCACAGCACTAAAGTAATAGCGACGGAAAAAAAAAGTAGAATTAATTAAACTAAATATGAGTACGGATTCTTACGCTTTGCGTATTATTGAGCAAAATGTGATTGCACTTTTTATTCTGAAACTCATTATGTTTAATATTGCTTTTTTATAAAGGGAATCATTAGGTAAAACGATCGCAGTAAATTTACCTTAAGACCCTTTATTTTTGACACTAAATATTTTGTTTAATATCAACTTCATAAAGAAATTAATAAAAGGTTCGGAAGTAAACGACTCGACTAAAATTGTGTTTCCTTGGTATATAAACTTAATTAAATTTCTGCGAGATTATAGTGTTTAATTATGTAGCCCTACTAGTGGTTCATCAACAATGTGAGCCTCAGATGAGTTAAGGCAGAGGTTCCATCCGCTGACGGTTTGTTGTAGACACTACTTCGAAAAACGATGGAGACTCATTGGTGTTTGTGATGTTCAGCGTATTGCCTCGTTATTCGGACTACCTGGCAAAGTTTTCTGTGGTCTTTTCCTATACGATAGGCAAATGTGGGGTATTTCCTACTGATGAAACTTCTCTCCTTTTAAATCGGTAGCCTGAGGGACAATTGGCTATTGCTCTTGCGTTTGGCACCATAAGGTTTAGATTTCAGTCCTGCCGGTGACATGGATGTTCGTGAGTGGTTCGGAATCCACGCTAAACTGTAGGTCCGGGTCTAATTAGCCGAAAGTGTGCAAAAAATGACAGCAGAGGGATAAACCAAATCAAATCAAATCAACTCTATTCTATTGGAAAGACATTGCGGTGTACAGATTTATCGTGCCCACATAGACACAAAAACTTTCGGTTCGGCATTACCCGAATACAGTAACCTTTTACCTGATATTCAAAAGAACGCTCTAATCTTATTCAAGAAATAGAACACAACAACCTTTTTTTTTTTTACAAACAGTTAATTTTAAGGGGCATATTCTTTTCTTTATCATAAAAGTTCGTTTCTCAAGATTCATTTTAAATAATTCAAGATTCAATTTTCATCATTTGATATTGAAACCAGTTTGCTTATTCCGGTACCTCCATCCACACAGTTGTGGTGTTTGACAATTTTACAATACAATGAATGGTTTACACCTTATCCTGCCCGATTCGTGATTTAGTGGTAACGTGCGTCGCTGGTGAGTATTAGGGCGGAGATTCCATCCGCTGGCGGCATTGTTGTAGACACTGTTTCAAAAAACGATAAGACTCGATGGCGTTTGGGATGTTCAGCATCCTGTCTCGTGCGTTGGACTACCTAGTGGAAGTTTTTCGGATTTTCATTCATACGACATGCAAACGTGAAGTAGTTGGCCCTAAAAGGCAATTGCCCCTGAAGGCACTGCCCACCTTCTTCAGCGACTCATAGCCAAGTCTGACTTCTACCTATAGGTGCTCTATCACAACAGGAGCTGCCACTTTCCTTCCATCCATGAGTAAATTAAGCATGGAGTGTCCATTCCGGACACCTAGGATGAGTCACAATATCAATAACATCCATCTTTATCTCCTCAATTTTTATTTTTAAAAAAGTCCTTATAAATTTTAAATAAAGCCTCTCTTCATATTTTTGAAACTTACTTCAAGCAACTTCAACGTAGTAGTAACTTTTTTTACTGAGTTTTAATGAGGAAATTAAAAGTAATTTATAAAACACTCGGGACTGAGCATTAAAATAAAACAATTTCATTATTTTAGGAAAGTCCCAGTAAATGAGCATTAATTTTTAACGAATCTTTCTTTCGTTAAGTAAAAAAAAAAATCTTGTTCTTGGAAAAGGGTTTATTATCATGCAAATAAAAGTATGGCACACTGGATTTCTTTTCAAAGATTTTAATGAAACTAATAAGGCTATTAACATACGGAAAACATTCGGCTTAAATTCTTTATTGCTTCTTTAATTAAACAAAGATTAAAAAAATTAAGCATGTTAAGATATTTAAAACATACGTTGTTGACGTTAGTTGATTCCGTTTTCAGACCAACTTCAATGATTAAAAATGCATTTTTAAAAAGATCTCAGATCGTGTTAAGAGATTCAATAATTCAAGTGAGGAAAGATCTCCTGTATTTTATCTTTGCTCAAAAAATAGAATAAAAAGAATTAAACTGCTTGCTTCTGTGGCTTGTAAAGAATCCAATAAAAGGGGAGATGAGGCATTTTTTTCTTACTTTTACTTACACTCATTTAGTTTCTTAGCTAAAAGGAAATATTTCGACATTCAAATCCATGAATTATTAATTGAATTTTGGTAACCCATGATGTCAAAAGAATAGAATAGTTTTATCGAAACATTTTACTGCAATGTTGTATATTTATTTCGCATTTTAATTAAGTTTATAAGACGTAAAGAATGATTAAAATCCTGTATGTTTCATTTACGGAATACCTTTGATTGAAACTGTCTTTTGTAATGCACTCAAAATAATTTTTATTGTGTTATACTATGCAGAAAGGGAGATTTCTTTAAGATTTTAAATTGTATGAATCTTTAATCTCAAGACAAAATGAAGCTTTATACAACTGCCATCAGACCTATTATGTTTTATGACAGTGAATGTTGGCCATTAACAAACAGTTGAAGAGTGACTTTTAATTCTTGATAGAAAAATAATTAGTCCAGTTAGAAAAGAATGATAGATGGAGAATTTTGTATAACCATGAAATCTTTAGAAAATATAAGCAATCTAATAATACCAGAGTCATCAAATCTTTTCGCATCAGATGACTTCGCCTCCTGTTAAAAAGGTGGCTTTTGCAAATGTAAAGGTACCAGAAAAAAAGAGGTAGACCTAGCACTAGAAGGATAGACTACGTACGGGTAGATCTCAAGACATTAAAAATATCTTTGGCGGACTGTGGCATCGGATCGGATCTGTTACAGGTAGCTTGTTGAGACGGCCTTCGCCTGTAACAGTCTATAGTGCAAGTAAAGAAAAAGAAGAAGAAATTATATGAATTTTTAAACGGAAGAATTCATAGTAATACATAAATATTGACAGACTTAATTATGTATTTTTGTGATTATTGTTAAGGGGTATTCTTGAATCATTTTCTTCTTCATTGGTGCGATTGTCCCATAGTGGGCTAAGGCCTCTGCTTACTGGCAGATTTTGAGACAATTGTTTTCTTTTTTTACAGGATAAGTATATTGTCCCTACGCCCAACAGTCATTATCCATGGCACCGCCAGAATCCGAAACTTGTGGAATCGAGCACCAGAGACCTAGTCACTCGGCCATCAGGCCCCAAAGGGTATTGATTCAAACAATACAACTAAACCCGTGGCACTATAGTCCATAGTGGACCATTGCCGTCTCTGTACTGGCAGATTTCGAAGCAGGAGATGTTTTCTTTTTTTTACGTGGTAAGGTGGTCAGCTCTACTCCTAGTCGATGCATGAACCTTCCATCAAGGGACGATAATAAAGCAATTCTCTGGTTCGAATCCTGGCGCTGTCATGGATGTTTGCTTAGTAGTTCGGAATCCACTTTAAACTGTAGGTCCCGGTGATAGCCTATGTGATAGCCCGTGTGTGCCCGGTGTGATAGCCCGTGTGTGCCGGTGTGATAGCCATGTGTGCACAAAATGACCGTAGAGTGACAAACCAAACCTTTATACGATAGTGTTGTCAGTTTTACGTCTAAATCTCTACAGTCACATTAGACCAGGACCTACTGTTTAAAGTAGATTCTGAACCACTACAAACATCCATGGCACTGCGGATTTGAACCCGAAACTTGTAGTGCCCAGCTCCAGAACACTACTCAGTTGGCCGTCAGGCCCCAAAGAAAACATTTACTTTTTGCAAATGCTTTTAATCAATTATTGTTTCAATAAAATAATTAATTTAAATAAAATTTTCTAACCTTGTAACTGAAATCTAATGCTATTTTTTAATCATTTTCCCGATCCATGTGGAAATTTTTAAGTACCCAACGTCAGCGTTATGTGGGTGTTGAAACCTGCAATAATGTAGCATTTTGTTAAGCGATGGTGATACAATTAAGAACATTGTTTTGCCTGAAACGCGCAGTACAGTTTCCTTTCTTTTTTCATTTCAGTTCAGAACAAAAGACTGTGATAAACGGGCGTCATAATAGTCCGGTGAGTTATGCATAAATGAAAAGCTGACATTTAAGGGGATCAATAATGATAGATAACGAAGCCAAAAATTCCTCGCCAAACCGCGCCCAAAAGTCTGTCACCTGTAGAAGAAAAACACATTAATAATTCACATCAATGAATAACTCGCTTATATTGCTTTAGAAAAAGTCAGAGAAATAGGAGTTTCTAAAATATTGAATTACATTTACTTACAACATGGAGTTTTATAATATTTCGAAAATACATTACTTATTTACCTGATATCAATTTTATATTAACATTCAGAATTTTGAATTATTCGCTAAGTGGTGGGAGAGGTGTTTTTAATTAGAATATCTTTAGAGATGGCAATATATTTTAAATAGTAATTTATGATAAATAAATTATGGCCAAATCTCAAAATAGGGCCTGTTGGGATTTGACGATTTTTTACTGGCACCAAATGAGTGATAAGTTGCTAAATGTTGTAATCCGGCTCACTCTGACGACATGAATTTTTGATGCCATTTTCCCAACGGCCCCTATTTTACGATTTTACCACAAATTATTATTAGTTTACAAAAAATCTAAATAATTGAATTTTGTAGTAAAGTTTTCTCTTTACCGATGACTAAATGATGAGCAGTAACTGTAAACTATTCAAAACATTGAATTATATCACTTCAAATAAAAATTACACATTTAATGCCATTACAAAAATTGCTTAGTATAAAATAATCTAGTTCTGAACCATCAAAATATGTTTAAAAAATTAAATTTTTACTAATATGATAAGATTTCAATTTTTCAGTGTATTTACAATTACAACTTGACTTAAAAACTACGGACACTGAACAATATTAAAACCTAAAGGTAAACATCGTCTATAATTTTGCTTGCTTACAACAAAATATTATAAAATGCCTAAAATATTGTATTAAGCTGTTGTTGTTTTTGTCATACTCCTAGAAGAGTACAAGAGAATCAAATATCGTGGTGCTCTCGACTAATATTAGCTACGTTGATTGCAACTGGGACTATAAATCCCCTTCCAAGAGATGGCCCAAATAATGCATGGCGGCTGCAACAACTAGGCAATCAAAGATATGGTGAGGAGTGAGCTCGACGTCAGGCAGTTGCCACAATTTTGGTATTTTTAACGCCATCGGCAGAAATTTTCATATTTTTGTGGTACTCAATCCTTAATCTTGTGAGAGTAGGAGCTGTTCTTCTGACGACATTTATCTCTGTAATGTGGTAATTAGGTTTGATCTTAGCAGGAATCATAAGTTCAGATTTTGCAAAGACGTATTTGCATCTGCAAGGGAAGTAGAAATGGCAGTCTCATCCAGACCTCTATCATTTTTCGTCAAAGAATCTGCAATTTCATTAATTTCCAAATATACATGAGCAGAGGTCCACTGCAGAATACACATTCTGTGCAAGCAGTGGATTTGTTCTAAAAGAGATATATTGTTCAAGATCATACTTAAAAAAAAACTTTTACTAAGAGTCTGCAAGGCAGACTTTGAGTCAGATATTAAGCTATACAGCTAAAAATTAATTTATAGTAATAAAGCAAAAAAAAAAAAAAAAAGGCATATAAATAATGAATATCGAAGATTTAACGAAGAATTAAAGTCAATGCACTTAAAAATAGAAAATAATCAAATTTTCAGTAATATAATGGTGTTGTAATAATCGTGTTATGTAATGGATTATTACAGTTAAAAATTTTGAAAATGTAAAAAAAATTAGTGCAATTTTACTTGAGAAAAAATGTTTTCGTACATTTAAATAATTAATAAGTTATCTACTTTATTGTAAATAAGATTATATGTATATATATATATATTATCTGCTTTATAGTAAAAACATGAAATATTTTAGATTATATATAAATTCTTATCTCACCATTTGGTAGAAAGCAACATCTAGACCAAGTCCAAGAACTCGGGTGGTCTCATGGAAGGAGGAAAAGGGGGCAGCTTCTGTTGGGATGGAGCACCCGTAGGTAGAAGACTGACTTGGCTCTTTATAGCTGAAGAAGGGCAGTGCCTTCCGGGAGGATTTTCAGGGGAAACTACTTCGCCATTTCAACTATATATTTGCAGGTAAACTGATTACTTTTGCACCTCCTCATTTAACTAGAAAAAGCGGCTCAAAGAATTCCATCTCCAGCTCTGAATGAGCTTAAAATCTGGGCAGTAAAACATCATCTTACTGTTTCAGTGGAAAGGCGAAATTCTACACTTTATTCGATGAATTTAAAAACTGGAGCAAAGGTTCTTGAAAATGATAAGCTAATAAGAAGACCCTTAAATATTTAAGTATCATTTTAGAAGAATAACTTACCGTTTGCGAATCTTAAATAAAAATCTGCCAAAACAATGTGGAAAATTCAAACGTTTTGTAGAATTTCCAACATCCAGTTGGAAATTAATTGAGAACACAGGAAATTACTGTACAAAACAGTTATAGAGCGTATGTTCTCACATAAAAGTGACATTATGAACTAGACAAACAAAAATTTATAGCTCAATTCAAATATTTTTTTATTACTGCACTATTTCCACTTAACTTCAACTTCAGTCTTGCAAGTGATCAATGGAATACCTCTTTAAAACTGACAGTTAAATATAAAAGATGTTCATACAAATCATTAAAGATAAAAAAAAAATGCTACAATACATGATATTAATTTTAATCTAAATGACTAGCAGAAAAAAAAAAAAAAAAAAACGATTTCAAGAAACACCCAGTAAATTTTGACAAAGATCTCAACATCCGCAGTGATAAACAATTTGACTATAATTCAAAAATAAATATTTTTTTCCATTGGAGGCCCTAAATCTGAACTCGGCACAGGATGCACAATTTGCTATATAATATATGACAAATTAGAATTCATGAATGGAAGTCAAAACTTTCCAAAAACAACTCTTTTCCAAAGATCAACTTCTTGGTATCAAAAAAAACTTAAAGCACTCGAATATTCTAAATGTTCCAGTATGAATTTGACAGACAGGTAACAAATCTATCTGTCAACTTGAATCCTAAACCCTCTCATCTAAGGGCCATAATAATCTATCAAAAAGTGTTAAATAATGACTCCATCCAATTTTTTTTGGATAAGAGCCCACTTAGGCTATTTTTGGCAATGAGTATGCAGATAAACTTGCAAAAGCAAGCGTTTTAGCAATTAGCACAATTTATCATCAGTATTAATTTTTACTTCTCAAAAATAACTTAAGTAATTATTTACTATAGGGAGTGGCAACGAAATTTAAATCAAAGCAACACAAGATGTAAATATTTTGAAATCATATCTAAAGTCCCAAACATTCACAAAAATTCTTTCTAAAAAAAAAGAAATTATGATTACAAGTGATCCTGTTCATTCTCAACTTACTTAAGAATGTTCTATCGCTAAAAGATGATTTCTGCTTCTGTGAAGAAACTCCAGAACCGGTAGCCCTATACAACTATTTGTCATTTTACAGAATAATGGCCTTTTAAAATCCCCTGAGCATTTTTGTATTCAGTGGCTTAGAAATATACTTTCAACCCATGGACCACACGTAAAATCATCAAATTAATTAATTTTATAGAAGAAAATGAACAATTAATCATCCCAAGAAACTATTAGCCTTGAAATACTATTCGAATTCTCTGTTCCCCTTCTATCTCTCCAAACAAAAATAATTTATTCTTCGTAGCATGAAAGCCATCATAATATTTTTGTATCACATGTCATACATTATTTTCCTAGGTTTATAACTAATATTTATTCCTTGTTTACTGTATAGTTTTCTGATTCACTTAGGCTTATATTAGTTACATAGTACCATAGAACATTTTTTCTTTTTATGTTTTATATAATTCATTGCACTCATATAATTCCCCAATTGTAATATTTTCATTATTTATAATCATTATTTTTGCATCTTCATCTTTTTAATTGAGGTGTTATACAGGGTGTACAAGGGTGGTGTGTGTGGGTGTAAAAATGTATCTTAAGGTTTTTGGAAAACCTTGAAAATTTCAATCAAAACTACAATTATCGATAGAAAGCTTCCTGCTTCAAGCACCACTACTGTTGTTCCCTTTACCGACATGTAAACTCTACCATTTAGCCACAAGTGGACCCCTTTTTTAATAATGCTAATGCTTAACAAAATAAAAGTATTTTTTTTTTTCCAACTATACATTTATTTTCACAAGGTGTATATATATATATATATTGAAAAAACTGAATATATAGAATATATATTCAGTTTTTTGCATATAAAGTAAAACATGCACACACACACACACACACACACACATATATATATATATATATATATATATATATATATATATATATATATGTATTTACTTTACTACGTACATAAACTCAACTTTCATTACACGTTTTCTGTGAAAGAATTCATTAAGAAACAATATTAAACATTTAAAAGTTTGATCTAGGTGAACAGTTACCAGTACATTTTTTTTTAACTATAAAATTGTTTAGAAAACGTTTTACGTATATTTTTTATTAAAATACCGATTTCCAAATTCTGTAAAATATGTTTATAAAGTAACGAGAATAACCATGTCAAATAAATGTTTAAATGAACAATAATTATATTTTAGTGAATTAATTTATATTTTTATTTGGGGTTTTAAAAAACCATGTACGTATAATAAACTAAACTTACCTATTTTATGGCTTCTTATTCATAAATAATTTAATTACAATAAATGTAAACATAAATAAACTTATAATAATACATTTAAACTCACTATATCTGAAATTACAAATATTTTAAATCAGTATATGGATATTGCTCACTTATTTAATGAAATCCAACAACAGAGATTCTAAATGATACTTAAAAAGATACACAAGTTCCATGTTCCAAAAAAAAAAATATGCTATTCAACTTTGTTGACGTTTTGATTGATGAATAATAAATGCCTACAATCCTTCTTCCACGTTTAAGAAGTTGATGTGAAAAGCAGATTAGAACGTCTAAAAGCGGAATCCACGTCAAAGAAACAGTAACTGGTGCTTAGCAATGACGTCACTGCTCATCCCTCACTTTGTATTTCAATGCTCAGAGCCAACTGGCTCCATATCAATTGAAAGAGAGTTTAAAAGAAAAGCGCTAAAACAACACTTTTATTTTTCAAAGTGATATATACAGATTAGTACACATTTCGTTTAAAACTTTTGCTTCACGCCATTTTTTAAAAGAGTAATATATTTACAGAATAAACGTAAATAAACAATGTAGCATTTTTTATTTTGTATTATAATTATATTGTGCAATTTCGAATTTTTAACCCATTCACTCTCATCTATCTCATTTAAGGATTTTCGGTGACTAAGAGTTTTCAATCACAACAGTATCACGCCCTATAATTATTTTTGTATATTAAAAACGCATGCATCATCATTGTTTCTATATAAAATTCTTGCCTTATGTGACCGATATGTATAAGTCATTTTATGGAATAATGGTTGAAAATTTGAACTAAAATAATATTAATGTACGTATTAGAGGGTTTTTCGAATAATACATATATATTTTTATATACTTACACATCCATTGTACTTTTTTGTGTCACACTGTATAGTACATAACAAAAATAATAAAATAAAAAATAAACAGCGAATCAAGCTTATAAATATCATAGTAATTTTATGCTTCTATTAAGCATTATTGGGCCTGAATGGCCGAATGTCTAGCGCTCGGTGCCACAGGTTTCGGGTTCGAGTTCTAACGGTGCCATGGATGTTTGTAGTGGTTCGAATCCACTTTAAGCCGTAGGTCCCGGTCTCCTATGACTGTAAGAGCGTCACGGAGCAGACGTCAGATCTTCTACCTACGGGTGCTCCATCAGAACAGAAGCTGCACCCATCTTACCTGCTTCCATGAGGGATACAACAACAACAACAACATTAAACGTTATTAAATTAATACGCATTTCATTTATAAATACATTTAGTATTTTATCTATACTTGAGGTAGTTTACAGAAACAAAGGAATATTTTCAATTCATTTTAATATAAGAACTCGCTTAAATATTTGTACTTTCATTATAAAAGTGTGCAACCATGTTTCCTCTACGCACTGGAAGGATCCCGCATCCCTTCGTGGAGTTTAGAGAAATGGTAAGTTGTTCTACAGATTCTAACTCAGAAAGAAAGTATATTTTGCTGTCCCTGCGCTTAGCCGAGTGTCGAGTTTTCGGCTTTGAAGTAGAGTCCTTCCACGAATATATAATTATCTGTCTTTAAATGCGTCAAATATTGTATGCTTGTTGCGTTTGTGAGTGTGTCAATAAAGTCGTGAGTTCCCCAAACTGTGCCTCAAGTATATCAACCCAACCCCACCCAGTTATAATCTGGTGCCCAACCTGCACATTGTAAGTGTAGTTTTGTTATGTATATATATACATATATCAGCAGAGCAAGCACAAAGCTTATTTTTGATTTCATTAAATTGATTACTTTTTGCCTTTTGATTTCTTTTGAAAATCTAATTATTAA
Source organism: Caerostris extrusa (assembly GCA_021605095.1). Classification (NCBI taxonomy): domain Eukaryota; kingdom Metazoa; phylum Arthropoda; class Arachnida; order Araneae; family Araneidae; genus Caerostris; species Caerostris extrusa. The sequence continues at coordinate 52,556 of BPLR01015006.1, read as the reverse complement.
AACACATTCAAGATGAAAGCAATAAAAATAACTAGTAATGAAATAAAATATAAAAAATTATAACCTTTATATTAATTTTGGTTTTTCTATTATCAATTAATTTTTAACAAAATTTAATAAGTAAAAAAAAAAAAAATACACGATAACTTTAATAACATTTTTGAAATTACAATTTTGAAAGTATTGTTAAATCTATCAAATATAATGAAACAATATAAATATTAGTAGTGCTATAATGTCATATATATAAAATGTTTTTACAATGCTATTTTTTTGAATGCTAGAATTAAAAATAAAAACTAATTAATTTATATAATGGCAATTTATTTGTCAAAACTATAACATTTTAAAATTTTATTATGTAGAAATCATCCTTAATATTAAATAGTATTAGGTAATAAATAAGATTAATTATAATTTAAATATCATATTAATTTTTTCGTTTGTTTGTTTGACTCATAATGCTTTATTCCTTTCAAAAAATAACTAATTATGTAAAGAACTAAATACTTATGAATATATTTTAAAGGAAAACCACCGAAAATTGATGTGATTTTTAATACAAAATACTAGAAGCATACTTCAATTTTAAAGATTCAAAATATATTTAAATAATTTTGAAATCTTAGAAATTGTATAGATAGATTTAACTAATTTTAAAAGTTAAAATTACATTTAAATTGGAATGTTTGTTTTTAACATCACAAACATTGAATGATAAAAATAAAAATTAAAATAAATAATTTTTAATTTGTTATAAACTGTAACAAAAAGTGTTATTTAAAACAAAATCATAATAATAAAAATAATTTTCAGAGAATACTGATAACAAACCTTCATTCTACTTATCACTATAAGCAATGCAAATATTTCATTCACCAACTTTTTCAAATTATTAATTTCAAAGTTATAAGCACCCTATCAAATGGCGGATAAAATTTCTGACGATATTTATCTTTTTCATTTAAATGCGCAACGAACGATGAGAAATTAAATAAATAAAGAATAAAAAAAAAACGAAAAAGCGATAATCTGCGAAGAGAATTTTCTGAAAGTAATTCGAATTTTCTTCGACTCAGTGAACATCAATCGTTTAATCGTGAAAAATATCTTCCGGGTAAAAATGGCCATTTAGAAATATTCCATCAGCTTTCGACAGTTACGGATTGCGGAAATAAGTAGTCGGAAGTTAAAAAAAGAGAGAGAATTTGGCAACATGCGTGCCGCACCTTAATTGCTTCTGAGATTTACATAAATATGGAGCTTGGAAATTAGATTTGCGGGTTTGATGAATAAATCTTAATCATAGTTTGGGACATGTTTGTCCGTGTAAGGTTCTTACAGTGCTACCTACGTCTCCTCTTTTCACACTAAAAAAACAGTTAGTGGTAATTTTATTTCACTTGCATTTATGTATAATTACTTTCGAATAATGCAGAAATAACTATTTCAATATAGAAAGTAGAAATGAAATATGAAAGAAGATTTAATTAAATGATAATGAATGAATGAATGATTAAAATACTTTTGTTATATTGTATGAGAATTGTTTTCACGATTTAATGGATATAGTTTTTAATTTATAAAAGTTTTATGCATCCTAAAATTAATCTGTAGAAAAATAAATTAATATCTGCTTTTCTGGACCAATAACAAAAAATTCCAAATTGAGATATTTGAGAAAATACTTTCTTTCAAATTAATACTTACAAATATCATACGTATAAAAATTATAGAATAGTTATATTAATTGATAAAATAAATGTATAATCAACAAAAAAAAAATTATTGTAAACTAACAATAAGTTTTAATCTACTGAAAGTAATTCTTAATAAATGAATTGTGCTTTTCAAAATCAAGACGAGAATCTATAAGATTTCATTGAAGTACATACAATCAGTAAAATAGAGTTATGAAAAAATATAAAATAATATATATATATATATATATATATATATATACTACTGTATTCCCTCTTAGCAATGTTTTAATTGATCCTGTTGATAGAAAATTATTTTTATTTAGATTATTACGTTGCCTATCTGAACGTAATATACAGCATACAAATTGCGCCAAATTATACAGATGATTCATATTAAACATTTTATATATTGTGATTTTATATTTATAAATGCATAATATAGTAAAATAGAATTCTTAAATTAAATTATAGTTATTTTTTTATTTTAAAAGGTTTACTCAATCAAATGTTTACTTAGAAAATGTTTAAAAGTTGCATTATAAACGTGGAGCTTTCAGTAACACTACGGAAACACATAAATTTTATCAAATAGGAAATTGTCATTTATTATTAAATTTGGGGTACTGAGCCTAAAATTGATAGTAAGAATTGGCTCCTGTTGAGGAAATAAAAAAGCTAATTGGCTACTTCATTAAAAAAATATGTGAAGAATGACATAAGGAAACATGTAAATTTATATAATATAACTTACAAAACTTACAAATTATAACACTTTTTTAAATAATATGGCAAAAGCTACAAAAAATGTATTCAGAATATATGACTTATATATTCGATATATATATATATGCAAATATTATTATATATTATATATTGCATATTATAATTACATTACTGTTATTTCAATATTATTTTCCCTCTAGCACGGAAAATTTGTAGAAAAAGCATATATAAAAAAATTTCAGATTAATCAATAAATGCATTCAAATCTCACTTTGGGGTCTAAATATGAAAATTAGCCGAAAATGATTTAAATATTCACTTTTCAGTGTTTGCTTTAAATCTGTTTTTAATCTTTTGACTAGAGAGAAAAAATTGGACAAATATATAAAAACATGCAGAATATGTAGAATAATTAAATAATTCGAATATGCAGAATAAATAATTCGATTTTTAAATCCTAGAATGGATAATAAGCTGCCACTTAAACTATAATAATATAATTCATTTAAATAGATAGCCGAAGATGAATAATTAGTTTTTTTACCTATAGCACAAAAATTTTAAATTTATTTAACCAATTTTATCCTTAAACAGGCTGTTCTAGATATCCATATAATGCTATTGTTTCAACTATTAGTAATACTTTTCAAAAAATACTTAATGGTTGTTTCTGCGATACGCATAACCTTTCAAATGTTTTGAAAATTGTTACAATAGTATCTGTATTCTGCTAAATTCACAAAAACTCTCGTTTCTGAACTTACCAGAAAATGCTAATGTATCCCTCAAAAGGCAAACAAGACCTCGCATATAAATATCAGTATTAATGTTTCATGACTCTAGATTGGATTACAAATTGTCTGCGAATAATAGAAACAGCGGGAAAATAGTTCCCTCAATTTTCAGTCAAAAAATTAAAGAAATATTAAATAGCTATCTTTCGTATCTCCCTTGCTTAAAGGCGGAGTCTCAGACGCCATTAAAACAATATAGTTTGTGTTCTTTAATTCCTAAGTACGATTCGCAGATTCTAAAAGATTCAAAATAACATCTTTTATTGAAATTCCTCCTCAAAGATTAAATGTATTATATATAAAGCAAAAAATATTAAAGACAATAAAAAATTTTTAAATGCTTGAAAGCTAATTTTTACGCTAAAAGCAAATGGTAAGTTTTAAACGCATAAACGTTATTCATTTTTTTCGTTGTTGTTATTAGAAGGTTAAAAAAGTTATTGGAAATTGTTATTGGACAAGCCATGGGCCTTTCATACATGCTATAATTCTGGTACCGGGGAACTTGCATGTGGCTGCTAAGCAAAAAAAAATGACAACGCCATTTTGCTATTCTTATTATTTGGAGGAAACAAAGTAATCACATAAATGACAGCTACTTTTTCATGATGCAATCACTTCATGGAGGAATCACAGGAGAAAAATGACGGAAGTCATTATCAGAATATATCATCTACGATGCGAATTTCTCATGGCTAAGGGTTTCTCATTCTGAAAACTACAAATAAATTTTTATTGACCTGAGGAAGTTCAGGAAAAATTTCATGTGATACCCTTCAATCTTCTACATTTATTAGCTATTATAATAATGATGCTATACCTACATCGCACATTCTGTCTCAAGGATAACTGAATATCCTTGTTAGAGATCTAGAGCTGTCCAAGAGTAAGACAGAGTTATTTGCATCGATATTTAAAGAATGAAATTTATTCTAGAAAGCTCAAGTAATATTTTTTCGCAATCGTCATTAGCCATTTCTGCAATATTGTATATAGCAAAAAAACAAAAAAAAAACAGTTTTCCTCTTTTACGCGTCAATAATTTAATGAAATCTCTCAAAATAACACATTACCCTTTCGCAGATATTCATATATTTATGTAAAACAAGGCTATAACTGTATAATTAAAACCAGCTTCTATCCATTCCATTCACAAACTCTATCTCTGTGAAAGAAACTTTTGATAGTTTGAAATCTTTGTCGAACTACCTTTAATACAACAAGTGTATCTGGTGTATTTGTTGTGATTTTGAAGTTGTAGCTCTTTTCATGGGTCTCCAATTACGATATAAAAAAACATAGCTCTTTTTATGTGAGTAAGATAGTAGAGCCAAAATTTTGCCCTATCAAAAATATAAAGCTATAGACTACTTGAAAATCATATTATATTGGAGAAAGAAAGTGTAAAACCTGTCATTACTAGAGCAAAAAATATATTTTACTACCTATGCACATAAAACTGGGCTTATTGAAAATATTTGCAAAAGTCATAGAATAAATCAACCTTCAAGCACATAAATAACAAATTTCTCACAGTCAAAGAAGATAATTGAAACAGGGGAATTTTATTGGCCCACAGATTCGTAAATTCTTTAAGGATGCAAATTTTGATAGCTTGCTCCAACAAGATAAAAAAATGTGTTAACTAATTTCGTAGGAAATGTGAATTTAAAGGACTACATTAATGAAGGACATGTTGTCTACATATTAGAAAACGTATGAGATAGGTTGCACTATGTCTTTAGAAAAGTGTTTCCTGCAATTACATTTTGAGTACTTTCTTGAAAAATGTGATCAGGCTAATCAGGCTAGGCAATAAGTACTTCGAGCGTTTTCATCAGGACATTGAAAAAAATAGAAAACATACCAGGGACAATGGTCCAATACAATGGCAAACTAATGTTGGCAAACTGCTGTTGGACAATTTTCAATAGTTATTCTGAGAAATTACTTAAGGAACATTCCAGGAGTTCCTGTAACATACAGTAAAAAGGTAGATGCGTTTGTTAACACATTGTTTTAGAAAAGCAACCTTAGGTTACAAACATCTTAGGATGGGAGCCAATTTCAGAATTTCTTTGTCATATTCGTGTGAATCAACCAAAATTTAGCAACAAACATCTATTCTATTCTCAGAGAAAAAAACCATCGAAATTTGTTGTCCCGTCTAATTGATTACATTTATTTTTAAACTTTCATTTTGAAAAGAATGTTTTTTAATAATGCACATTTTATCGAAAGTTGTGTTCATTCATGTTCACCTCGTGCGTCAGTAATACATATCTTTATTTCTATATAAACCAGAAAAGTACATTTTCGTATATCATATCTATATCTATATGTATCTATCTATCTATCTATCTATCTATATCTATCTATCTATCTATCTATCTATCTATCTATCTATCTATCTATCTATCTATATATATATATATATATATATATATATATATATATAATACATATAATGTGTATTAGGCTTAGAATTCTGAAATTGCTATAGGGAAATTAATTTAAAGAAATGCCTCTGTTGATATTTATTTCAGATTCATAATAAATATAAAATAAATTTTAAAAAAAAAAAAATTCTTTTAAATGCAACTAAGATCTAAGATGGGTATTTTATATTTAAAAATTTGATTTTCCTTAATAAATTAAAAAGTTTCTAAATATACTATTAATTTTTATTAATTGTATTAATATTTATTGAATAATCACATCATAAAACATTTGATATGATATGGTATTTCAAAGCATTTCTCCGCATTTGAACTATAAATCAATAATTATGTATTCATAAGTTAAAAACAAGAAAATAACTAAATAATATAAGATACCTTGGATCTGAGAATTCAATAACCAACATCTTTTAGTTAGAAACATTTTAAAAAGAATGGAATGTACGAACAGACAAATATATATATATATATATTTTTGTCTTATAAAATATAAACAAACAAGAATATTTTTAAGATGTATCCTTTTCACATTGGTTAAAACATGGAAACAAAAATAAAACAACCCATGGATATTAATAATCACCGGTTCTCTGATGGAACGAAAACATAAAGAAATATACATGATTTATTTCTCTGGGAAGATAAATAATGGACAAGCATATATTAGTAGAAAAAAATTCTAAGAATCTCCAGAACAAATATGGACAATAATGAAGTATTATAGAATAATCTAAGCTATATGAATTAATAATTAGATGTGGGTTTTAATTTTTTTTTAATATATTAAAAACGAAATGTATTGGACGTTGTCAAAATTCATATAATAATACTCCCTATTTTTTAAAATAGAAAATTAAAAATTTTGATGCCAGATACTATTTTTGTTATTTATTTTTATGGTGATTAATTTGATAAAAGTTACAAGCAATTTAAGAAATTTACTTACCACATTTTCAGGTTTGCCTTAATTATAAAATTTTAATTAGTTTAAGGTTAATTAGATAAAAAAAATTAATTAAAACTGTCATATATATATATATCTATAAAAATTTTCAATTTGATTAAACATGCATATATATATATGATATATGAAATATATATAAGTATTATATTTCAATTTGACAATTTTCCACTCATTTATTATGTAGATTTAGCCTCATACATATTATTTTTTTTTAAAAATTTAATATTTCAATTTTATATATGATCAAAAATACTGGATGTTATGATTTAGTTTTCCCAAATTATTCTTTCCCTTTTTTTATATAATTATTTGTATAAGAAATAATACATATTTTATATTTATACCATAAAAAATATTCCTTTTTAACTGATTTCAATTTCATAAATACATAATCTATGTGTTTATTGAAATAAAAATCTTTAAAATATAGTTGATCGTCAATCACGCACAAAAGAAGTTCATAAATTTTATTAGATTATTCTTTTCAGAATATTTTGAATATATTTAAAGATATTTCTCCTAAAAGGTGTTGAGTCTCATTTAGAGCAAATATACATCTGACGAAAGTTATAAATTATTTTCTTGATATAGAGAATGAAAAGAGATACATTTCTTACTGTAAAGACAATGAATACCTTTTATTAAATAGTTCTTTTTGAAACACTTTATAGAGGCTTTTAATATTTGAATTTTGAATGAAGATGGAACCTGTCATAAACTTGAGAAAGATTTATCATCCAGACATTTTCACTTAAGTTTCAATTTAAGCAAGACACAGACATTAAAAAGAAGTAAGATTGTCAGAACAGTATAGTAATTTCCCTCTGCATTCAGGCCTTGTAAAGTGTATAATTTCATGCAGAAAAAGGTTTGACTTTAAATATATATCATTTTAAAACATGTGCGTCATAACTTATTGATAGGAAGATTTAAATATTTTGAACATTTCTGATTTTTTTCCTGAATAAAAACATTAGATGCTTTCTTCAGAAAAAAATAAAAGTACAAAATGTGAATGCGTTCGATTTTGCTTCAATATATATTTTTTAAAAAATAAGAATTAATTTATTTTACAAAAGTGTGATTTAAAACTTCACTGAAGAAATTGACAAATGAGTTTCCAAATTTTGATGTGTTGTCGAAAAATACCGAATATGAAATATAAATCCTTTGAACTACTAAAACTTTTAGTATTCTTTATGGATTATTAAATAAACAAAGAAAATTTTAAAATGATGAAGAAAATTATTTTCACAATAATTTTTTTTTTAACAAACTATATCAATAAACGCTTATTTCAGTGAAAAAAGGACATATTAATAATTTTTTTTTATAATATTCTACCAAATAAAACAAAATTGCTATAAAAGATTTTTATGATTTCATCATCATCATCATTGGCACAACAGCCCCATTGTGGGCCAAGGTCGTCTGTCTACTAGCAGATTTCGAGACAGTAGATGTTTTTGTATAGGGTAGGGTTGTCAGCCCAACGCTCAACAGCCGTATTAGACCGGGACTTATGGTTTAAAGGAGATTACAAACCTTTACAAAGATCCATGGCACCATTAGGCCCATTTTTATGATTTAGTAGGAAAACATAACACATGCCATTAATCGAATAATATTGCATTACCATTACAAAAGGTAAATTATTTTGTTAATACAATGTCTTCTCTTTCAAATACTGATTGTTAGCTGTAAAAAATATGAATGAAAAAAACTGCAATTTTGTGAACGATTCTTATAAACAGAATAAGATAATATTTTTATAGACTACTCATTATAATTATTCTTTCTTTTTTATACGATAATGTCAACAGCTTTTTATCGTCTAATCTTATAACTTCTAGAAAAGATTTGAACTGATTGAGGACTATGGAAAAAATTTCAACATTAAAGTATTTTCGGTAAACTAGAAAATTTTAGCAAGCCATTTTACAATAATTTAGGTTTAATTTTCTTTTGCAGATTTTTCTAATGTTTGTGAATATTTTCGGCATGAAATCTTGTTTTCACTAAACTAACATTTAAGAAAATAAAATTTTCCGGGATGTAGCAACAAACTATACAAGAGCATTATTTTGACTTTTGTTGTAGAAAGGTATGAGAAATACCAGACAATATTTGAGGCAAGGGATACTACAACAATAGCTAATGAATCCACAAGTTTTGATAATAATGGTGATAGGCGGCCAGGTAAAATCTAATTATCTCTTCGTACTAACCAACGTGCACTACTGTTTTGGGCACGAATTATACAAAGCAGATATTGGCTGTATATAATTCCATTTTAAGAAAAATGAATAATTTAGGAAAAAAGTTATATGGAAAATTTACTATTTTATTCCTAATAATCTTTACTGTTATAGGTATCTTTTAGATAGGATGTTTAAAAAAACCAAACATCCCGAAACCACAAAAACAATTCATGTTTCATTTCATATTATTAAATTATTGGTAGAGAAAAAGTGTTGTAGTATACCGTAATACTAGGTTAACGTTTCTGATTTGAATTAGAAAATATCCATGTAGATATTGCAAAATGATTAAAGGTTTATTAATTTGAGGAAAAACCTTTTATTCTTAACAGGTTATTGATTAAAAATACATTATTTTAGCTATATAAAAATTATAGTCTATAATTATAGATTAAACATTTAATTTAGAAATTATATATTTTATACTAAAATTATAAATATCTTAACTACACAAATAAAAGTAATTTGAAAATTAAAATAAAAAAATTATATTTGCTTCTTTATTTTTATTTCCGAAGTATTCCATATTTTTAATACAAAACATTTAATAAATGTTAATGATCGACTTAAAATGCAATATTAAAAATTTCTGTTTTTGAATATAATGAATACAAATTGAAGAATTTTAAAAACACACTTAAAGGCAACGATAAAAATAGTATAACATTAAAATATGTGAACTAAAAATAGTTCCCATCTTAAGTTTTAATGCATATTGATGGGTTTTTTTTTTAATTTACTTTTTTAATATAAATAATTGTAGAATATGCAGTTTAGAACATTAGCATAACGCGCTGATTAAAGACCTGAAAAGCAATTTATTTCTATCTAAAAAATGTATCAAGTTACCTAAATCTCATTTTAGATTCCTTATATATTTAGCAAGCAATTCCACAATTTCTAAACATGTTTTAGACTAGAAGAGAATTAAATTGAAAGCGCTAAAACCCTTTCTAATGAAATCATGAAAAAAGTTGTAAAAAAAAAAAAAACAACGAACAATGCAAATCTCAAATGAAGTCAGACGAATCTACTAACCTTAACAAGAAACCATGTTTCAATTTCACCACCAGCTCGCTTGAATAAATTTCCAATTGAAAAATTGAAACAGGACATGCAATTGAAAGCTGAATATCAAAGAAAATTACCTTTGATTTTAAAACGCCTTTCAAACAATCAATGTTGCATTTTCTTTTTTCTATTTCTTTTCAAAGATTTTCCAGGCTAATTTGAATAACAAATGCAACTTTGGTGGGAAAATCCTTGATGAAGCTCAACTCGGGGTTTTAAAAAAATTCGTTTTGTTGCAAGGCATGTAATCCACTTATGCCCAATCCATTGTGTGAAAAGATACTAGTTGGAATCCTTTTAGGGATACCTTGGTAAGTATCAGTTTACGGAGAACGATGTATGTAAAATTCTTCAGAAAGCATAAATAATTTTTATTTCTGATTAAAAAAATTGGTTTTTACCACATAGAAATTTATTTTTGAGACTATGAGAATTCTACCCATGAAATTTTTGAAATGTGATTTTATTTTTTGGTTTCTGTCTAAATAAAAACTAATTTATAAGTTCAGTAAAAGTTAAAAATGTTAAGTTAAGTTAAGTTAAAAAAAAGTGAGTTAAGTTATATAAAAATTCTATATCTATTTATTGTTTCTAAAGATTTGAAATATCATGGATTAATTTCCTTTTCTGCTTTGTATTTACATGCAATTTTGTTACATGTGTATTTGTTTATAGTGATACTTAATACATACATATATTTATGATATGCAAATTGAAACTCCTTAATTTTCCAAAAAATTGTGTGTTTTTTTAAACATTGCATGGTAAAATTTCAGTGGCAATCTTTACTATGTTTTCAAATCGATGAGATTGAATTATTTATTATTTTGGATAAAATAAGAATGGAATTAGTAAAAAAATCATCATAACATGTTAGAGTTCATTGTTGATTCTAAAGTTATTATATTATATCAAACAATTATGCTTAACTTATATTTTTAAATGTTTTAATCAAAATGAAACTTTGAAAAAATTTCAGAACAATCAATCAACGAAAAATTTACTTTTGAACTGTTCTTAGGTTGTTCACTGTTCAAAATATGGCATGTTTAAAACTTTCTTCCATAAACTATAGCTTTAAATAAATATATAATATAATAAATATTTGAATATATTTAGGGCTAATAAAATCTAAAAAGCACCAGTTATTAATCTTTTGATATTTTAAGCTACCTTTATATCTCTTAAATATTAGAGATAGAAAGGTGTATCAATATTATGTCAAATAATTTATGTTATTTCAATTACTTCAAAAGGAAAGCTCCTCTTTTGTTAAGAATTTTTTATCCGAATCCAAATATTTAATACTAATATTTTATCCTTTTAATAAATAGAAATTTGAGCAAAACGTATATTTTCCTTTTATATCTATTTGAAATAATTTTGTACATAAAAATAGATTTTATTTCAACAAATTTGCTGCTTGATTGATAGCATCAGACATGTATCTTATATATTGAACCCAATTTTGTTTAATTCTAATTATTTATTATTTAAGGTCGAATATTCAACTTTTGAAAAAGTTAGGTATTTTAAACTGCAATACCAACTTAAACTTCGAATGACTCATATATAAAATTATAAATACGATTGATTTCAAATGAATGATATCACTAAGTTTCAGTGAAATAAAATTTTCGTTTTATATATTATGAGATCTCAATAAATATCAAGATTCAAATATAAAGCATAAAATTAATAAAACAATTGGTGATAATATAAAATTATCTTCAAAATAATAATAAATCAATTGCTTAGCTATTGTTCATTATCAAAAATTGCAAAGCTATCAGTGGCTTAACTATTTATTTTATCCATTTACGATTAGAAAATATTCAAAAGTAATTTTTTCTACAAAATTATTTTTTAATTTATTAAAATATGAAAATATTTGCTCAAAAGATGTGTTCGAAAAATTATTTTCCACGAAATTTTTAATTATGGTTAAGCTTTAATTAATATTTTAATAAATAGCATATATATATTATATATTCTCAAAATGCATATATTTATTTTAGTTACTGTTATTTAAAAAAATTTAATCATAATACAGAATATGAAAAAATTTTTTAAAAGAAACATTATTATCTTATATGGTGGAAAATGATACTTTCTTAATCATTTTCATTCTAATAATTTTATAAAAATTCCTACAACATCTATTTGTATCAGATATTTGCATATATATTAAGAATTTTTGCATTAATAAAAACATTATAATTTAAAATAAAAAATATTATGTTATTCTTTTTATTTGTGTAAAAAAATATTTCAAAAAGTTTGTGAAAGTATCTTGCGTTCGTATAATCATTCAAAACAAAAGTTAATAATTATTATTTCCTGATAAAATGTAACCAATAAAATAAAAAAAATTGCTGTTTAATACGTATAATTTTAAAAAGTTAATTAAAAGATATTATAATTAAAGAATAAACTCTATTAGTGTTATATAAAATAATTGGATCTGATATTTTATTCCAATTGTAAAACTATATAACTTTCTTTTTTTAAAAAATAGTTTTTAAAAAAAAAAGTTTTTTAAATATTCAAACTTAATGCAATTGTTCGCCATTTTTTAAAAAAAAAACAATTTTTCGATATAAAAATAAATTATACCGAGAATAGTAATGCTGGTTGTTTTGTTTCTGAAAATTTATAATTAAATTTTGCCATTTTAAAAATACATTTTTAGTACGTTCTAATAATTTATAAATGAATCTATCTGAGTCATATATACGAAACAATTCGAAAAACAGTAAAGCGTTTCATTTTTCCATTAGAACATTTTTAATAAAAGTTAAATATTCAGAAAATAATCAAATGCCATGAACTTTGTACAAATTCTTTCTGTTTTATATTTTAAAAAAAGTAAATTTGTAATAGCTTAGTTATAATTTATTTTCAGAAAATTCTTATCTCTCATCAGATACAATGTCTAAATCGTTATGGATAAATTAAAATGGTACAATCTCTCATGAAATTGAAATTCAAAATTTGTTCTTCAAACTTTTGCTGAATATTTATTTGGAATATATTTAAATTTAATTTAAATACTATTTCGTTGAATTTTTAAATGAAATTTGAAAATAATGAATTTTTAATATGTTAGATATATTTTATATTATTAAAAAAATCCTTCATATATTTAGATAAAGAATAGATATGAAAACACTATAGATTTCGAATTTGAAATGTTTTATTAAATAAGAAATAATTATTTATAATATATTTAAAAAACAGTTTAATATATAAAATATGTATTAGATTTATAATTAAAGAGCATACATACTGGGAGTTGCCTGGCTACATAATTTCTTTTTTCATTTTTAAAACGTTATTTAGAAAATATAATCAGCGTCAAATTCAAAGGAATCAAAATAAAATAGCAATCACGAGTACAAAACATTTGACAACGATTAAAAAAAAAAAATCGTTTGGTAAACTGTAACGGAAAAATTATTCTAAATCTTCAATTAAAAAAAAATGGAATTTAGAATGTAAAAATAAATAATCAGTTTAAATAGTAGAAATATTTTAAACTAACAAAAATGTAATAAAGTTACATAAATTTCAAAAATTTACTATTATAAATCCAAGAAATATTATAAAGAAAAAAATGTAAAGCAATTTATTACGTCATATAGCGTCATTCTTGAGCTTATTATGCAACCAGATTTTATCAGACGATATTTAAGGTTGAAATCGCAATATATTAATAAAAAAAATAAGGTTTTAATATAATAAAAAATAACTAAAAAAAGTTTTATGAATTTTGGCAAAGTATGATATATAAAAAATTATGCATAATAAAAGTTTTAAGAAAATTGGTCTCTCAGAAAAGCACAGAAATTTCTTGTTTTATATTATAATACATTAAATCGTATTTATATACGATTAGAAAGCTTCACTCATACAAAGCAATAGCTGGTCATGTGTAGAATGAGAGATATAAAATTATCTTAAATTATAATTAGTATAATTTATCATCTAGATACTAAAATTTATTTTACATATTGAAAGAAAAATGTTAGTTATATATTGATACTAAAGATTTTAACAAATTGTTAGTACTTTTTAAATTAAATATCTGCTATTAACAAGATATAATTTATTTGCAAATGAGATTCCTTATTCTTTTTGGATGAAAATTTTGTTTTACAATATTATTTTAACATGTGTCGCATTATCTGTCCCCCCCTCCTAAAATATACAGTAAAATAATTTTTTTTATGTTTTTAATTTTCATTTCTGCATAAAAAGGGTTTTTCAGTTTTTTGATTGAAATAATAAATTCCAAATAAATATATTCTAATCACTTTTTTTTATTATATTCTAATTCAGTTTCCAGATATAATTAGAATGTTTTTCCTTGAATATATACTGAATAATATTACTACTTATAAATTATAATCATGTAAGATTATGAAGAAGATATAGAAATTTATAATTTGAAAGTTTTTTTTCATTAATATATATTATAATAGCATTGCATTGTTTTATTAAATACTTACAAATTTCTTTTATCTGTTTTATGAATTGTCTAGTATAATAGAAATTCTATAAAACAAATAGAAAAAACTTATTAAATTTGTAAATTTTTTTTACGGTATAATTAATTCTTTGGCAACATTGGCAACAGCACTTTGATGAACAAGCCTTTATGAATAGTGATCTGAATTTCTAATATAGAGGAAATAAATTATAACTCCAGCTAATGTTCCTCGTTGAATATTATTATTTTTATGTTAGAGATTTGCATAGTAAATTTGTATTTAGGAAGTTTCTCTTTCAAATCTCAAAATTTGAAAGGCTGTAAACTATCTAGACGACATACCTAGGTTTCTATTTAAACTGCAGTAGAACCATAGACTAACATTGACTCTTTGACAAACGTTAAATTTTCGTAATGTGTCTAACAAGGTTGATTTATAGGTTGACTCTCACGAGCATTTTAGAATGTTATGAAAGTTATTTTATGAAATTTTATTGTATTTATATAATTAAAGAAAACATTCTACACGTATTGCAATTACTAAATTTCTGTTTATATGACAAGTATGACTTTTCAATACGATGTATAAATAAAATTTTGTTATCGTAAATCAAAGTTAGAATTCCTAAGGAAAATATTTTCAGGTTTATTAAACTCCTGTTTAAAATTTTTGTTATAAACTTTCTTTTAATTATTTTACAAATTAAATTCATTATTAAAACTTTCATTCCTTATTTATGTTGAGCCTAAAATTGCTTTACAAAACATTTAATATGTATACAACAAATATCACATTTTCAAAATGTATCAAAACTTAATTAACTCCTCTTAAAACAATTTTAAAACCAGCCATTTGATTTTATATCTTTCGCCTTAATATCACAGCACAAAATCAAATTGACTTCGACTAAACGTCTTCTTTTATGTTTTGCTCAGATTTACCTAAATGCCATTTAAACTCATTTAGATCAAAGCAGTGTAACGAATATTTTCGGGTTTATAAAATTTTATTTAAAAATTTGTTATACAAATTTTTCTATTTATTACAAATGAAAATTATTATTAAATCTTTCATTTTGTATTTATGATTCAATATAAAATTGCTTTACGAAACATTTCATAAGTATACCCAAAAAGTAAGATCAATTATTTTTTTTTTTCAAAAACTCTTTATTTACTCTGTCAAATTTATTTCATCGCCTTCAAAGTAATCCCCTCCGGACACAATGCACTTATGCTAACGTTTTTTCCAACCCTCAAGAACTTAAAAGTCATCGGAAGGGATGGCCTTCAAAGCGCGCAGCGATTCACGTTGAATCTCTTCAATCGACTCAAATCGGTGTCCCCGGAGTGTTCTTTTGAATTTAGGGAATAGCCAGAAGTCGCACGGTGAGAATATGGCGGTTGTGGAACGACATGGATTTCATTTTTGGCGAAAAAGTCACGAAGAATCAATGCAGTGTGAGATGGCGCATTCAGTGTTTTGGGTATCAATCGAGATTTGACGCGTTTGACGGCCAAAATGGAATTGACCGATACTTTTGAAATTCCAACATCATCAGCAAGGTCTCTAATTGCAAATCAACAGTTGCAAGCACCAAATATTAAAATTTTGGACGTGAGCTTCGTCGGTTGAGGTGGATGATCGGCCAGTGGGCTCTTCGTCTTCAACGCGTTCACTGCCTTCTTTGAACTCTTTTATACCACTTCTAAACATTTCTTTCCGACATAGGAATGCTCACCGAATGCCGTCTGCAATATTCTATACGTTTCCGCGAACAAAACTGTATGCAAGTTCTTTGCTCAATTCATTCAGACATTTCAAAATCGCCGGAATCAGTTTTAACGTCTCACAAAGTCAAGCGTAAATCAAACACTAATGAATATTTCGACATCACATTTAACACAGATGTCAAGGACAGTACAGGCAACCTAAAAAAGGAAAAGGAAATGACTCGGGGAATTTTAAATTGAAAATTGGTCTTACTTTTTGGACACAGTAGTACCACAATTTTAAAATATATTTAACGGCATGAAATTTAGATCGTAATCGCATTGTAAAACAATTTTAAAACCAACCACGTGATTTTAAATCTTTTACCTAATAACACAACAGAATATCAAATTAACTTCGACTAAACGTCTTCTTTATCTTTAGCTCAGATTTACCTAAATATCATTTAAATTCACTTAACTCAACATAAAAATTGCTTTACAAAACATTTAATACGTATACAAGAAACCTCACACTTTTAAAATGTATCAAAATTTCGTTAACTCATCGTAAAACAATTTTAAAAACCATACCATTTGATTTTAAATCTTTTACCTAATAACGCAGCAGATTATCAAATTAACTTGGACTAAACGTCTTCTTTATCTTTTGCTCAGATTTACCTAAATGCCATTTAAACTCATTTAGCTCAAAGCAGCAGTCGACGTAACGAATTCGGGGCGAACAATAATGAAATTGGCGAAACGGAAAATGTCGTCTACTTGGGCCGAACGCCAGCAGTATTTGAATCTCAAATAAAACTGCAACTGCAATTAGCTGCCGTCACGCAGCGCTACAGAGTGTTGCTGTTAGCAACTAACCTTTCGGTGCGTGACTCTTTGTTGCGGAGACTGCCGGATTGGCGGCGGTTTAATAAAGGACTCTCTGAATATGAGGCTTTTCACAGTGTGTTTGCAGGGTAGATTTTAGTTGTTGTTGATTGAGATTTTATTCTCAACTATAACGTAGTGTATACAAAAAAAAAAATTTATATGTCACATACTTTATGATTACCAATAATACTAGTAAAATTGGATTATGATTACCAATAATACCAGTAAGACACGATTATGATTACCAATAATAAGATTTTATTTTTAACTAACGAAATGCATTTAAAAAAGTTTAATGTCACATACTTTATGATTACTAACAATACTAGTAAGATGAATTATGATTACCAATAATACTAGTAAGATTGGATTATGATTACCAATAATAAGATTTTATTCTTAACTAACGTAATGTATTTAAAAGAAAGTTTAATATCAAAAACTTTTTGATTGCCAGTAATCTCGTGTAATGAAACTCGTTATTGACAGGTGGTCATAATGTTTTGGCTCTTGAGTGTATAGATGAGATGGTTTCTTTGAAAATGGTGTAAATCCATTTTATATTATATGGAAATATTTAAGGGTATGTATTTATGTATTTGAATGGTTTGAAAACTATTGGTATATTTTTAATACGTTCATTTTATGTTTTTTGATGATTTCAAATGGACTTGCACGACTTTCAAAGTCAACAAAAATGTGAAAATCATACATTTATGAAAACATTGGATTCGATTGAATGATTATGACATCGAGATGTATGATTTCGACTGAATTATTAATTGAATTTCATATGGTATATAATATAAAATGCACACTTCTTATAAAAAAAAAAACAGTTAGTAATTTTAGAGGTAGTCTTACTTATTTACTTCAACTTAAGTGAACAGACAAAACACATTACTAATAAAGTTTCAACTCTCGCTATGAAGCGCTCCTCAGACAATGATTCAGAAGCAAAAATCCAAATTCCAGTAAACGAACAAAAATAATTATGTCATTAATAATATTGCCACATATATAAAAATGAAGTAGAGAAATTTTGTAGTATAATTTTTGAACTAAATATTATGCATTTGCTGAAAGTACACATATACCACTTTCAAGGTAATTATATTTATAATTTCATTAACTACGTAAATTTATATTCACAAAATGATGAAAATTTTGAAGGACTTTTTTTCGAAACTGTTTATAGAAAGAAATCTCATAGCAGATTGAATTCGTTGTTATCATTAACTAACTTTTTGTCAAAAAGAGACTTATATCACTTTCAAAGAAGCTGTATATAGTATATATATATTACAATGTATTAAAACACACAAAATTAAATACATACTTAAAAATTGGCAGACATTGCTATTCTAAAATTTTGTAACCTGAGAGAATTATCTAGCTTTATACGAAGCTTAGCTTTTCAATATTATCACAAATTTCTTTAATTTTGGGAAAGTTTAAAAGTGCCCTTTTCTGTTCTCTTTCGTTTTGTGTTGCATTTTTCCATCTATTTTTAGATGCAGACAGTTTAAGACTCCCCACTTTTTGATCAAAAAATTTCTTTAGCTTTGCATTGGTACTGCCCACGCTTCATATAGTAATTCTTGGAGCATTGAAGTTTGAGTTCTGTAGACTCTCCTATTTCAAATATTACGCACTTATCTATTGCTTTAATTGTTTATATAATAAAGTGATTATCTCAGTTATTTTCATTTATTTTATATATTTCATTATTTCATTTATTTTAGATCAGGCAAATAATTCTGTTATTTTCGAAAGATGGTTTTTGCAAGATTATTTCACAATATTATTTTTTCCCCAAATTTCAACATAATTACTTTTTGATCCATTTTTTGGTTTGGTTTTTCCCCAGTTACGTTACATATTCTAAAATTTGGAATATATATAACGTAACGGTAATCAATTTCTTTATAAAAATTTTAAATATTTTTATAGACGCCCCTAATAAAGCTGAAGTCCTTTATAATATCGATTTTAGAACCAATATTAACTACCGTTCAACCCCAACCAATAGCGTTAAACATAAAAAGATATTTTTTTTTCTTCAAAAACGTTAAAATGTTTCCTTTAATATTACTACTACTACTACACCACACTACATTACTGTGCCTAGAGCTGAGTTGCCCCTTTACAGTTGGGGAATGATGTGGGTGAGAGGTTTGATTGGGAACTGTAACTGTACAGTCATATGAGACCAAGACCTACTCTTTAAAGTGGATTTCTAACCGCTAGAAAAACCATGGAACCTCTGAGACTTGAACCCGAAACCTGTGGTGCCGAGCACCAAAGTGATAGACACTCGGCCTTTCAGGCCCCTTGCTTTAAAATTGACACTGAGAACTGCCAGATATAAGAAGGGACCTGACTTAGATACATAGATGCTAGTTCCGGAAATTTGAAATACATGTTCGTATGTCTTTCTAATGTCTTCTTTTCAAAATATTTTATTTCCTTTATAAACCTGAGTCAAAGATTTACCTCCCCCGACAGTAAAAATATATCTCCTATTTCGATGAAGAATATTTTCCCCATTTTCCTTTCGTAAATCACTTCGGATATTGCTACAATCGATTACTTTCGAAATACTATCTACGATAATTATTATATATTTCAAAATTTCACATACTATCACAAACAACAATTCTGTCGCAAGCTTGAGTTGCATTTGAAAGTTTAATTTTCACTCGCGAAGTTGAAAAATAATTTTGACATAACTACCTTTAACATTTTCATATTCATCAGAAGAAGATTTGAAAGTGTCCTCCTGATTTCTGAATTCAAAATGTCTCATAATAGAAGGAGAAAATCCATTTGTTGCTTTTTCCTCAAGGACTTACAATTGAATGTCTTATGTTTTTTATATGCCTGACAACCTGTTTTCAACCATTTTGTTTTCTTTAATATTAATATTTCCCATTATCATTCTTCGAAATAGTCTGTGATCTGTTAATAACTTTTTCTACTACATGTGCTGTAAAATTGCTTGTAGAAATTAAAATCATTTGCATTTATATAAGAAACACATTTTCTCCTCTGAATTTAAAAATATGATAAAATTTTTTTTTGAATAATGTGTTTTACTTTTTCTTTCAGAAGCCCTTTTAATATTACGATATTTTTCCATAAGATATAATTTTTATGTAATAATTACAATAGGAATTTCAAGATTTTCCATTAAAGTTTGAGAACATCCATCAGCCCAAAGTCATGTTCCTGTTTGAAACGCAACTGCCTAGTCTAGTTCCTATTATTCTCGTTAAATATACTTCTTGTATATATAAATAATATCCAGGGGGCCTGATTGCCGAGTGACTAACGCTCTGGCGCTCGGTGCCCCAGGTTTCGGGTTCGTAACTGTTTGAAAGCATCACCTAGTCCCGGGGTGCCATGGATGTTTGCAGTGGTTCAGAATCCACTTTAAACCGTAGGTCCCTGTCTAATAGATTATAGATCGTTGTGAGGATAGGGTTGCTCACGTCTGTGGCATATTTTCAAGCTACACGTGCCCTTCCCTGGGTAGTGCTAAATGAGTAGCAGTAAACCCTTGCTTATGGTATAAAGATTAATTGTCTCTGTATTGTCAGCTGCATTAAAACAACATAAATAATATCTTATAACATCCTATGCGTAAATATTATCTTTAAATATTTCAGGTGTATCAATATGTTAGAAATAAGTCCTCTTATGGCATCACAAATATTTTACTATGTCTTAAATAACAGGAAATGACAACTCAATGAAATATAAACAAAAATAACACAAATTATACTATTTGAATCATGTAAAGTTTTTTTCTTCTTTCTAATGCAGCTGGCAAACAGACAGCTTGGTCTTGATGCCTTAAGGCAAGCGCTGCAAAGACGTACTCACTTTGCATTACCCAGGGGGCGGGTGTAACTTGAAGATAAGCCACGGACGTGGAGTAACATTGCCCCCGCAACGCTCTACGATCCTATTAGGACCGGGACCTACAGTTTAAAGTGGATTCCGAACCACTACAAACAACCATGACACCGCCGGGACTCGAACCCGAATCCTGTGGTACCGAGCGCCAGAGCGCTAGCAACTCGGCCATTCAGGCCCCGAAACATGTAAAGTAAATTAACTAAAATCCAACAACAAATTAACAAGGCAACTCAACGAAGAACATAATCCTAATTACGTTAGCAAGCGAGAAGTATTACATTAAACAGTGTCCATACACGGTATAAAAGGAAGGAATGGTCTATGGAAGAGTATAGGATTTAATATATATTAAATCCTATATTCTTCCATAGACCTTTCCTTCCTTTTTAATGCCATGTATGGAGGAATACACGGCACGGTATAGAATATATAGGAATGATATTATTGATACATCATATTATGAATAGGCGTTGCAACAAGAACTTTTTCCACGTATTTCACCGCAGAAAATAAGAGAAGATCGCCGAAAAATTCATCAATCATTTTTGTGAGAAATTGGCAGACAAAAATTAATTAAAATTTTACAAAGAGGATTGCAAACATTTGCAACTTTTTCACATATAGGCTAATAAATTGAGCTAAACTTTTTGCTCCACCCCTGGTATGTAACTAATTAGAAAAAAATAATAACCATTTAAAGAAAATCAGTATGTAAAACTTTCAAATTAGTGATGGAATTTAATTTAAATTGATAGAAAATACTACCAAGTTTCCTTCAAGAACCTGATATCTCCAAATGTATGTTTAACATAACAAATGGATTACTTATATATATATATTCTTGCTTCATGATATCACTAATTCTAGCACGTTCATTATTGGAGGAAACTTATTAAGAAAAGTATTTACTAATGAAAAATTTTAAAAAAAAAAATTAAGCTTTGTATATTTAAATGTTGTGACTAATCCTCAGTGTCTGGAAGGACGGATATATACCCCATGAATAGTCTACACCTGGAAGGATTGAAAGGGGGCAGTTTTATTGTGTTGGAGTACCCATACGTAAAAGAGTGACTTGGATCCGTATCAGTATAAGGGACGACGTTTAGAGGAATTACCCCGCATTTACGTATCGTATTGGAAAACCCCATAAAACCTCCACCAGATAATCCCACTAACGAGGAAAGATGCTGAACATCACAAAGCCGTCGAGAATCCTCGTTTTTGAAACAGTGTCTACGGAAATGCAGCGGATTCAACCTCAGCCATAATACTCACCAGCGGCACACGTTACCACACAGCCATGAGTCGGGCGTATAGATAAATAATTGTATATAATATTATGAAGTGATGCATATTGATTTAAAAATATTCGTATATTTATAAATAAATAAATAATTAGTTAAAAAATGTTTTCAATTTGTTCTGGTAATTATTAAATGACTGTAATTGTTTCATATATAAAAATGACAAATAATATTTCATTATTAATTATATAATAGTATTTTATATTGATAATTTGCCATAAGTTGCTTTAAATAAAAACAATTGTCCTTGAAAAATGTCTTCCGAATTAGGACTTTACATTTTCAAATTTTATTTTTCGTTTTTTCTTCATAAAAAAAATTATAGTTTTTGTGAGTAATGAAATAAATTTGACTAAAAGACATTTTCGAAAAATTACTTTATTTAAGTTTACTTTTGCAAAAATGTAACTCTCCTTTTTCCTTAAAAATACTGCGAAATGATTTTAAAAACTGGTTTCATTCAATTTAAAGAACCGTTTTTTTTTTTTTGACAGTATTTTTCTATTAAAAGCAACAAATACAGAAATTCAATTTTTTTATCTTCTTATTAGTTTTTACAAAAACATTCACGAATATCATTTATGCGAAAAATATTTTTAACATTATATTTACGAAACTTTAAAGAATATCATAAATATAAATAAATAAAAAAAAAATGTTTAGCTGACTAAATTAAAAAGTGTCAAATGTAAAAACCCCGCAATGCTAAAAGATTTCTATAAAAATGTAACGTAATGAATAACGTAAATGAACATCAAACTCTAATTTAAATCCTATTTATTTAATAAATTTTTCTTGTGGAACACATTTATATTTCTCTCTAACATTAAATTCATTTTCTTCTTAAAAATAAAACAATCGTTGTGAAGTAATACACGCAGATTAGCGTGCCAATGGAGATTGTCGTATTTAAAATGACTCGAAACCTTTGGAGAGTCTTTTCTGTGCACTACTCTAATAATACATATATTATTCATTGTACTAAGAGCTTTACTTTCTGTTAATAAGTTTGTTGAATCGAACGGCTTTAATGCACTTTTCCGTTAATTCCACCGAATACAATACGCTAACCCATTAGACTCCATTAGCGCAATGCTCCGCGTATGACTGCTTAACCTGTCATATTTTCCAGCTGCCTTATATCGAGAATTCATTTTGTTTTCTAATACAATGCCGAATGGAAAAGTGTTTTAAGTAACAAATTACATCTATATTTGAGAAAAGAAGAATGTGTACATTACTTAAGTAATCAATTCTGACGTAAGCTAAAAACTAATGCAAAGTAAATTTAAATGTGCTAGTAAAAATATTTAGAACTAATATTTGTTTTGATTAGTTTCAGTGTATTCGGATTAATTAATTAATTTTTGAAATAAACTACTATATTTAAGTTTCATTTTACATAAATTTATTTATACTTTTTTTCTTAAAATATTATGAAGTGATATTTCATTCAATTTAAATAACCGTTATTTTCTATGCACGAAATTTTTTTTTTATTAAAAGTAATAAATATAGAAATTGTGCTTTTATTCCTTATTAGTTTCTATAAAAACATTTCAAAAATAGCATTTATGCAAAAAGTATTTTCAACGCTATATTTTTTAAACTTTAAAGAATATCATGATTAAAAATAAATAAAAATAATGTTTTTCTGACTAAATTAAAGTGTCAAATGTTAAAAACCACCATTGCTAAAAGGATACTTATAAAAATATAACGTAATCAATGATGTAAAAGAACTTCAAACTCTAATTTAAATTTAATAAATTTTTCTAGTGAAACACATTTACAATTTTCTTTAACAATAAATTCATTTTCTTCTGGATAAATTTAAACAATCATTGTAAAGTAACACACGCAGATTAGCATACCAATGGAGACTGTCGTATTAAAAGGTCTCGAAACCTCTTGGAGAGTCTTTTCTGTGCTCTACTCTAATAATACATATATTATTCATTGTACTAAGAGCTTTACTTTCTGTTAATATGTTTGTTGAATCGAACGGCTTTAACGCACTTTTCCGTCAATGCCACCGAATACAATACGCTAACCCATTAGACTCCATTAGCGCAATGCTCCGCGTATGACTGTTTAACCTGTCATATTTTCCAGCTGCTTTATATCGAGAATTCATTTTGTTTCTAGATACAATGCCGAATGGAAAAGTGTTTTAAGTAACAAATTAAGTCTATATTCGAGAAAAAAAGACGTTACTTAAGTAATCAATTCTGACTTAAGTTAAAAACTAATGCAAAGTAAATTTAAAAGCGTTAGTAAAAAATACTTAGAACTAATATTTATTTTGACTAGTTTCTGTGTTTTAGGATTAATTAATTTATTTTTGAAAATACCACTACATTTAAGTTTCATTTTACATAATTTTATTAATACTTTTTTTTAAAAATGTTATAAAATGATTAAAAAATGATATATCATTTAATTTAAAGAACTATTGTTTTCTATGCTTGAACACTATTTTTTTATTAAAAGTAACAAATACAGAAAGTCAAGTTTTTTTTATTAGTTCCTACAAAATAATTCCACAATATAATTTAATCAAAAAAAAATATTTTCACTTTAAAGAATATCATAATTATAATTAAATCAAAAAAAGTTTAGCCGACTAAATTAAAGAGTCAAATGTTAAATAAACCCGCAATGCTAAAAGATTTTTTTTTTTTTTTGTAAATCTAATGCAATGAATGATGTAAAAGAACGTCAAACTCTAATTTAAATCCTATTTATTTAATACCATTTTTCTCGTGGAACACATTTATTTTTTTCTCTAACATCAAATTCATTTTCTTCTTGATAAATGAAACACTCATTGTAAAGTAATACGCGCAGATTAGCATACCAATGGAGATTGTCGTATTAAAATGACTCGGAAACCTTTTGGAGAGTCTTTTCTGTGCACTGCTCTAATAATACATATATTATTCATTGTACTAAGAGCTTTACTTTCTGTTAATAAGTTTGTTGAATCGAACGGCTTTAATGCACTTTTCCGTTAATTCCACCGAATACAATACGCTAACCCATTAGACTCCATTAGCGCAATGCTTCGTGTATGACTGTTTTAACCTGTCATATTTTCCAGCTGCTTTATATCGAAGATTCATTTTGTTTTTAAATACAATGCCGAATGGAAAAATATTTTACATAACAAATTAAATCTACGTATATTTCAGAAAAGGAAGAATATGTACATTACTTAAGTAATCAATTCTGACGTATGTTAAAAACTAATGCAAAATAAAATTTAAAAGTGTTAGTAAAATACTTAAAACTAATATTTATTTTGAATAGTTTCCATGTATTTAAGATAAAAAATTCTGAACTGTTACATTAATTAAAACTTTAGTGTTTAAGATTACATAACATGCTTTAGTTAAAGGAAAATTTATTGATAAAGAGCTTCATGACAGATTAAATATTTGCTATGCATAAAATATGTGTTATAGTTAATATGTACTAGTTAATAAAACTATTTGGTATTTATATGCTTTGAATTGAACCTTTTCTTTGGACATGTTAAGTATGGAAGAATTTCAGAAATTAATTAAAAGAAAATCTACATGGAAATATTTTCATTAATGTTAACGTATTAATTCATGTTTGTGATAGGTCATCAGAAAGTTTTAAATATTGAATTAAAAATGCATTTTTCTTTATTTTGAAAACATCAATAACAAAAAATATTTAAAAGTGTATGTCAAATATCATATTATCGTTTGCATTTGTTTCGATTAATGAAATAATTGAAAATACAAATTTATGCAACTAAAGTAAATATTTCATATTTTACGTTTTATCTTTTTTTTTTTTTTGTTCAGGATTTTAAGAAATTCACTTTATACTAAGGGACAGAGTCAAATAAATCAAACTTTATTAAATGATTATATTTCAAAAAAGATTCTTTAACGTAGATTCATAATTCATTTAATTCTGAATGATATTATGAGATACAAAATGACATGCAAGACTTTATCCGAGTTTTTTATAAACAAGTAATATAGAAAAAATATTTTTAAAGTCAGTTCCTACTTTTTCACTATTTTGCAGAAAAGTCCTTTACAAAAAAAATTGAAGTTTTCCTCTTACATCTGGCGCCATCTATAATTAGATATATGCAACTTAAATCTAAAAACTATAATTAATTAATTAAATTTAATTAATGAATTTATATTTGAAAAAAAAAAAACTGTATTAACATCCAGTGTCATCCACTATAAGTTCAAAAAAATGTATTTGAACTTGAGTGGAGAAATAAAAAAGGATTTCATTAACGATTGAAAATTTGAACAAGATATATATAGGGAGAGTGTGAGTTAATAGTAGGAATTGAATAAATGTACGACATAAAAACATTGATTAATAAAAACTAATTTCTCTGAAAATAACTCAAATATTTGTCAAAAGATTACTTTGTATGATAAAATATATGAAATTCAAAAATTAAATTATTTAAAAGGATATAATGTCCATAAACCCGATCATGATTAATTTAGTGGTGTTTAATTTTAAAAAAATATATTTTAGTTTTAAGCCATTCTTAAATATGTTAAAATTTTCCCGAAAATATATTTGTTTTATATTCTGAGAAGAAAATAATTCATTTTTAATAAGTCTATCAAATATTCCGAAATTCCGAAATTATCATAACGTTATTTTTGAATATCACGATTGTAAATGCCATATGGACGTCTTACAAAAATAAATTTCTAATGATCTTTCGAAATAAAGTTTCTGAGAAATTCAAAATTATAACCCAATAATTAATTAATTAATTATTGGTTTATAATAATGAATAATAATTAATTTCATTTAATTTATTCTAGCAAGCACATTTTTTTTGCAATTATAAGTGGAATTTTACAATTATTTTAGAATTCTGCTTAATTTAATTTCTTGAAATAAAGAATTAGAAAAACTTTAAATGAGATTTTTTTTTTTATTTTGTTGCAATATAGAAAATTCTGTGAACTCATTAAATAAATTTAAAATAAGAACAATTTGTTTAAATTATTAAGGAAATAATTTTTTTATATCTCTAATATTTACTCTATTTAAAACCATTTCTTTTAATTTTTGGATTACAAGAACTTTAAGAATTGATAAACGACCTATTTAAAAAATTAAAAGAAAGAATTAATGAGCATTTACAGTTAAAATATTAGTCTGTATAGTACAATCTAGACAAAATAAAAAAAATTCTAAATTCAAATTTTTTTATTCGAATTTTTTGATGTTGTCAGATATTGTTCTTTTTCAATTCCTAATATTATTTCACATTCTCCCTATATATATCTTGTTCAAATTTTCAATCGTTAATAAAATACTTTTTTATTCATCCACTCAAGTTCAAATACATTTTTTTGAAGTTATAGTGGATGACACTTGATGTTAATACATTTTCAAATATTTATTCATTAATTAAATTTAATGAATTAATTTTAGCTTTTTTTTAGATTTAAGTTGCATGTATCTAATAATAGATGGCGCCAGATATAAGAGGAAAATTTCAACTTTATTTGTAAAGGACTTTTCTGCAATATAATGAAAAAAAAATGTAGGAATTTATTTAAATTTTTTTTATGTTACTTGTTATACTTATTTTTAAGAAAGATCTTTAATTTTATAATTTTCATTATAAAATAAATGATTATTGAAAATTTTGCATACTCATTTAATAAATTTAAAATAAGAATAACTTATTTAAATTATTAAGGAAATAATTTTTTTTATATTTTTATAATTAACTCTATTTAAAATTATTTCTTTTAATTTTTATATTACAAAAACTTTAAAAACAGTATAAAATGTAAAGAAGGAATTAATAAGTACTTTTAATATAAAATTTTTATTTGTCTACAATCTAGACAAAAAAAAAAAATTATAAATAAAATTTTTTTCGATATTAACAAATATCGTTCTTTTCATAATTTTTACGAGATATCCTTTATTTTATAATTTTCAATTTCAAATCACAAACATAAATTATATTTTTCCATTAGTGTTCTTATGTAGTTCACTTTTTTTTTGTTCTTTATTCTATAAAAGAAACTTTTTTTAAATTGAAGTAGTTTGACGATTAAATTCCTTATTTTTTAACTTACCAATAATTTGAATTTTAATATTTTATATCTAGAATGTAGGCAAAAAATTGTTTTATAATGAAAATATTTATGAATTCTTCTTAATTTTGTAAAAATTTTTTATATTCAGGAGAAACGTTTAGAAATTGAAAGTATAATGAGACACCTGAAATTTTATTATTTTTCAGTAATAGGAACTTACTTTTTGTTATTTTATACAACCTATCACAAGAGAATACTTCTTTTCTGTGATAAAATAAAAGTATTCATTTATATTGAAATTAGTGTTGATTTTGAAGACATACTTTAAGAAAAATACATAATTCTCCTCTCATATAATTAATTTTCTTGTTGTAATTTTTTTTTAAACGTCTAACTATTTGAGAGGAGAAACATTCATTATTTTTTTTTTTATAGTCAAGTAAGATTTTTAAATAGTCATACTGTTTTAATTTTTTTAAAAAATTGATAATTAAGTAAGCCAAAAATTGCTTTTATTTTAAAAATATTTTAATCTTATTTACAGAATGTTTGTAAAATAACTGATAAATTTTTAGATCTGTATTTTTAAGGTATATAAAATACAGAAAATAATCAAAATACACCATGGTGAAAAGTTTTCCATTCCGAAAACTCTAAATGAATATTTGCCATTGTCATTTTCGTGTTCAGTAACCCAAAATTAGTAATAACGTCTATTAATCTCTGAGAAAGAAATTAATAGACTCTCTCATTGAAATTTGCTGTCTTGTGTAACACTAACTTATATTTAATAAGAATGAAAAGCTTCTTTTATATGCAAATTTTAACCTTTATTTATTATTGCATAAATATGAATATTATTGCAATGTTTATGTATTTATTGTATTTTCATTTTATATTATTCAAATTAGTTTCCAAAATATTATGATGTATTTTAAAAATTTAATATAAATTTAATTAAATACTATGATATTTGCAAAAATAAATATGCAACAGAGACACGTTTATGATATCGAATGCTGCTTTTTTTTTTTTACTGAAAAATCTTCGTAATTTTTTTATTCTTATAAATAAAATTTTGATTCAAGAGATACAGTTTACTTTCATAATATCATTTATCTGGTCTTAAAATGTCACAATAACGTTGTTTTGCTAACCAACAATTCACTTTATCTATGTCTACAACACACATAATTTTTCATTTTTAATGCATTACTAACTAGACAACACATTGAATGCAAACTTCATAGTAAATTAATCTTGAAAGGTTTTTCATGTCATTTATCATCAGAAAATTGGTTTGTAAATTTAGTATAAATAGGGAATAGAACACAGGTAAGAAAAAGACATGTAAAAATAACATATTGTAAACAAGACATTCCTTTGAATATGTCCACAGTCAGGGACATTTTTTTTAATCTTGGAAGTTAAGTACCATCAGTCGACAAAACACATGTCTCAGACAACCAATTATTTTAATTGAGATGCATCGCAGTAAAAGGACAAATTTTAGGGCTTTTTTAGTCGAAAGTGCAATATCTAAATATAGTATCTGCTAGGTGACTAAATAACCATGGTAAAATGTATATGATGATTTGAATATTTGCCATTGTCATATTCATGTTCAGCAATCGCATGTTCATATTCAACAACATATATTATTTGACATGTCTATAGAGAGAATGCATAAATGACAGTTACATCTTCGTGGAGGAATCACAACAGAAAAAGTCGAAAGTGCAGTATATGAATACATTATCTGCTATGTGACTAAATCTCCATGGTGAAATGTTTTCCATTCAGGAACTCCACATGAATATTTGCCATTGTCATGTTCGTGTTCAGCAACCGTTTCTCAGCAAATGACATGTTCGTGTTCAACAATGTTATTTGCCATTCCTATGATTTGAAGAAAATGCGTAAATGACAGTTATATCTTCATGGAGGAATTACAACAGAAAAAAAGTTGAAAATACAATATCTAACTATTATTATCTGCTACGTAACTAAACCACCATGGTGAAAAGTTTTCTATTCCCAAAACTCCAAATGAAATTGTCATTGTCATGTTCATGTTCCCCGACCCAAAATTAGTAAAAAAGGGCCATTTTAATCTCAGAAAAAGAATTTCATTGAAATTTACTGTCTTGTGTAACGCTAACTTATATTTGATAAAAAATGATAAGCTCCATTTATATGCAAATTTTAAACCTTATTTATTATTGCATAGGTATTGAAGTCATTGCAATATTTATGTATGCATTGTATTTCCATTTTTATATTATTCGAATTACTTTTCATGATATTATGATATTTTTTCCATTTTTCAATATTTGAACAATTTAATATAAATCGCTTTTAATATTATCGCATTTGCGAAAATAAATATGCAACAGAGATACTTTTACTATTTTGAATGCTGCTTTTTTTTAACTGAAAAATTGTTGTAGTTATTCTTATAGAAAGAAATTTTGATTCAAAAGATACAGTTTACTTTCATAATATCATTTTTCTGGTTCAAAAAAATGTCACAATAACGTCATTTTACTAACCCCCAATTCACTTTATCTATATCTGCATCCCATATGTTTTTTTTTTTTTTTAATTTTTTTATATTATTGCATAAATATTAATGTTATTGCAATATTTATGTATTTATTGTATTTTAATTTTTATATTATACGATTTTTTTTTTCAAGATATTATGATGTATTTTTAAAATTTTTTTTTAATATTTTAATATTTGAATACAGATTGATTTAAATACTAGCGTATTTTTCAAAAATAAAAAAGCAACAGAGATACTTTTGTAATCTCGAATACTGCTTTTTTTTTTACTGAAAAATCATAATTTTTTACTCTTATAAATAGAATTTTGATTCAAAAGATACAGTTTACTTTCATAATATCATTTTCCTGGTTTCTAAAACGTCACAATAACCTTATTTTACTAACCCATAATTCACTTTAACTATGTCTACAACCCACATATTTATTCATTTTTGTCATATTACAAAGCAGACAATGCACAGTATGCAAATTTCATAGTAAATTAACCTTTTTTCATGTCATTTATCATCAGAAAATTGGTTTGTAAATTTAGGATAGGAAGGGAATGAATACAGGTAAGAAAATGTTTAAAATAACATATTGTAAACAAGAAATGCACTCTGTCAGGAACATTCTTTTAATCTTGGAAGTTAAGTACCATCAGTCGACAAAACACATGTCTCAGACAACCAATTATTTTAGTTGAGATGCATCCCAGTAAAAGGACAAA
This sequence comes from Caerostris extrusa, assembly GCA_021605095.1. Lineage (NCBI taxonomy): Eukaryota > Metazoa > Arthropoda > Arachnida > Araneae > Araneidae > Caerostris > Caerostris extrusa. The sequence goes on along the minus strand of BPLR01015006.1, from coordinate 20,888 downwards.
TTTTGGGGCTTTTAAGCCTTAACCCACCAACTTCTTATCTATACAAATCTGTTCTTAAAAAATCTCCTCTTATTTTACTTCCCTCCAAAATCTTAAGGATGTGAAAAAAAAAAAGAAAAATCAAGATTCTTTTCAAATTCCCAACTTACTTTCCTTTTAAAAATATTTTTTGTAGAAAGTTTTTTTTTTTTCTCCACTCTTTTTAGCTTTCGGTTATGTCAAGGCAAAAAGAAAAGAAATGAAAATAAAAATCGATTTGCTGCAAAATAAAAAAAAAAGGGATATTATAAAATGAAAAAAAAAAAAAAAAATGGGCGTTTTATTACAATATTTATTCGCTGCCAACACGTGTTTTTAAAGTGAAAACTTTTTTTTTTTTCTTTTTTTCATCACCCGTTAGATGCATAAAAATTTTTTTCATAATGTTACATTTTTGAAGTAAATGAATTTCGGACTTTTTTCCAGCTTGCCACGGTATTCAGATATGCAAATGAACTTATGCATTTTTTTTTTTTTTCTTTCTTTTTTTCTTATAATGTTTGCGAAAAAATAATTATAAGTGAACGTTTTTGCTTCATTAAGGGAACGAATTCTTGCTATAAATCTTTTTTTTATCTTCTTCTTCTAAGTTCTGAATATTTCTTGGTTTAATCATTTATTTGAGCACAATTAGTTGTTTGAATTGAAGCAAGGAATAAAATCTCGAAAAAGCTTAATAGTTGTCCCTGAAGGCATATGAAAGAAAAAGTCATGTAAAAAAAAAAAAAGTATAAGAATAAATAAAAGGAATGAAAAAAAGTTTTTCAACATATTGTTCTTAAATGCGAACATGTTGTTTGTTATTTTAAAGAAACCAATTAGGTTTCCTCTTTAGAAAAATGTTTTTAAATATTTTGTTAGTAATATTTTGGGCCTATTTGTAACTATAACAAGTGCACTTTTTAAAAAAAAAAAAAAAATTATTATAATGTAATAAAAGAAACTGTTTTAAATAAAAGTATTATGCATTCATGTTAAGCCCGATTCACGACTAGCGGCCCTATGGCCAACTGGTTAGAGCTCTGGTTTTTGGTACCACAGACTTCAGATTCGAATTCTAGTGATGGTATGGATGTTTGTTAGTGGCTTGGAACCCACCTTAAACTGTTGGCCCCTTTATAATTCGCCTAAAGTGTGCACAAAATGAACGTAGAGCGACAAACAAAACCAGATTCGTGGCTCAGTGACAACATGCGCCGTTAATGATCATTAAGCCCGAGGTTCAACCCACGGACGGCTTTGTTGTAGACACTGTTTAAAAAAAAAAAAGGAGAGTCTCGATGGCGTTTTGAATGTTGAGGATCTTGCTTCGTCCAACTACCTGGTGTGAAATTTCCGGGTTCTCTTCCGTACAATACGCAAATGAGGGGTAGTTGCCCCTAAATGTGCTGGAAGGCACTGTCTTCTTCTTCAGAGACCCTGAGCCAAGTCAGGCTTCTACCAATGGGTGGTCTATCACACAACAGAAGCTGCTACTTTCCCACCATCCGTGAGTTGATTACCCATGGGATGTCCGTCCTGCACTGCAGGACACTGAGTATTAGACACAACATAAGAGCTCTCATGTTTTAAAGAGCGCTTATGTTTCGGAAATCCATTATTTCTTTGAATGTTGCAGCAAAAGGAAACAATCGAAATAATAACTTGTCATGAATTGTAATTAATAAATAAATGACCATTACTAAATAAAACAAAATCGATGTCATTGCTTTAATTTAGTTCAAAAATCTGATCATTTGTATTATTATAAACCTTTTTAAACAACATCTACTTATCCCTCTTAATGTCAAGTCATTTGAAGAATATCATAATTATATTCATATAGTACGAAGTAAAATGAAAAAAATTATTTTCTATTAATTACATGTTTCTAAATATCTTTTTTACTTAAGTCTCATTGTTAACTACTGCAATTCGTTAACTTGATGTTGTTTCTTATCCCACTTCATCGACAACAACATCTAGACCAAGTCCAAGGACCCAATGTGGTCTCATGGATTTGGTTTGATTTATTGCTCTACGGTCCTTTTGTGCACATTTTAGGCTAATTAGACAGGGAACTACAGTTTAACATGGATTCCGAATCCCTCACAAACATCCATACCACATCCAGGATTTGAGCATGAAGTCTGTGATACCAACGGGCAGAACGCTAGCCAATTGGCAATCAGGTCGCTTTGGTCTCATGGAAGAATGAACTATTAACTTATCTCTTAAATTTCGATGTTTAATTGTTTAATTTTTTTAATCCATTTAAAAATCTATTTTATTCAATATTTACATGAATTTAGTTATTCGTTATTGAATATTTTTATTTCAAGTGAAATTATGCTAAAAATTCAGTAACAATTGGAGCCAAATTCAAATAATTTCAGAGATTTATTATAACTAACCTGTTAAATAAATCTTTGAACTCTCTGACTCTATTTTTAATGAAGTGCACAAATAACCATAAGAATTCTAATAGTGAAAGATTTAAAAGTTCAGCAATTTCTCGAGGCATAAAATAGCATCAAGATTCATTAGCGATTAGCAAATTCAACCATTCCAGATTTTATTTTAAAAACCACCCTTAGAGCTACGTAACTGGAACCTTAACTTTTAAAAATCAAACTTTAAGTATCGTCGTCTTGCTCGTTTACAAGTTGTTGGCGAAGTTAAACGAGTGCTAACAATGACTCGTTCAATAAATTAAGCCAGTTACGAGCAACGCGTATGTGTCTCGGGGAAAACTTTTCCTTTTCACAGTGAATTTCCAAACACCTCCTTCAAGATCTGCACTGTGGTTTTCTTCCTCCTAATCTCACTAATAAAGATAAATGGAGCTTACACATTAGTTTCAAGATAACAAAGATCAAAAGAAAAGAATGGTAAGAAAAAAAAATCTGCTTTCAACGAAATCCCAGAAGAAGGAATAAGTGGCAAAAATAATGGTGCTAATTGATAGCCGGCAATAATTATAGCGAGAGTTATCACCAAAAATCTGAAACTCGATGGATATTAATGGTGTTTTATGGGAGAGAGATAAGAGTTTAACGATCCACAAAGACACCCATGAAAGGTGATTCTTTGAAGCCCCCCACCCCCGACTTTAGCGATTTTGCATTCTGGGCATTTTCTTTCCGTTGCAGCAATGAACAACAACAGGAAGATAGTATCATATATACAAGGCGATTATAGGTGAAGTCCCACTTTTCAGAATGGTGTAAAAAAAGAACCACTCGTCACAATGAGTTCAAATTTGAACTGAAGATACTTGAATAAGAGTTAAAGGAAGAGTTGAAGAAGAGTTAAAAAAAAACCACCGAATTTTTTCGATCCAATTTGTTATGATCTTGTCGTGGTGTATGGGCTTTCCACTAACAATGTCATAACTGTTGAATGACTTGGAAGTCATTTTTTCCGTCAAAAAAAACCGAAACTATCAGTCCTATTGAATACTACAGTTGGTTTAATGTGCAACTCGTGCCAAATACGTTGTAATTTCTGTTCAAAATATCACTAGCAGCCGAATTCACCGCTTACAGGGCCATCTATTCATACACTTTGGAACATTTTTTTGATGCCCCAGCGTTTCCCCGTTCTTCAAGTATCTCCAGGTCAAATTTGAACTCATTATAGCTCTGTAAGCAGCATAAAGAAAGTGAATTCGGCTATTAGTGATATTTTGAATTGGAATTACAACATATTTGGCACGAGTTGCACATTAAACCAACTGTAGTGTTCAATGGGCTTGATTGTTTCGGTTTTTTGACGAAAAAAATGACTTCTAAGTCATAGAACAGTTGTGACACCCTTAGTGGAAAGCCCATCCACCACAGCAAGGGCATATCAAATTGGTTGGGAAAAAATCGGTGAAACATTTTCTGGATGCCATACCTTTTCCCCTTTCTTCAAGTTTCTTCAGTTCAAATTTGAACTCATTGTTACGAGTGGTTCTTTTCTAACAGCCAGTGGGACTTTAATTGCAATCGCCCTGTATGTTATATAAAATATATAAATGTTTAAGAACAAATTAAAATTCTGTTATTTATTAATTCAACGATATAGATTTAATAAATAAACAAGGAAAGGAAATTATTCTTGCTACGAATTTTTTTTATACGCAGATGTTATATACGTAAGGAATATATTTATCAGTAACAAAAATGAAATAAGGTTAAATAAAAATCTTCCATGAGCTTCAGAAAAATAAATAAGTCATAAAATAGTAATGTTTTGCATTGGTAATACTATGACGTTACTAGGGAGAACCCTAGTGTGCAAGATCTGGCGGCTTAAGGTGAAGTCACTGTTTTTAGAAATGAAAAAAATCAGTAGTGATTGTGCCAACATTTATAAAGCTGAATTCCCACAGAGAATTGAAGATTCGAGGGCATAGATAAAAGATTTTGTATGTGCAGCAAATAGGCTTACAACAAATATAACAAACAGTTGTCTTTTAAAAGAAGTTGATGAAATTGTAGTGGCAACAACGATAAGAAAATGGCGGCAACTAGAAATGTGGCATTAACTGTGGAATCAAGGAACGGATAATAGTCTCATATCTTGAACAATTTAAGGAAATCAACGATCAATCGATTTTGGGAAATACATTTTATTGTACCATAATCAAAGTCAATATATCTAGTTGCTATTTTCCAGATTTTTTATTATACAATAAATAAAAGTGAGTTTGGTTTGGTTTGTGGTTCTACGGTCATCTTTTGCACACTTTGGGTTAATTAAACCCCTGACCTACAGTTTAGCGTGGATTCCGAACCATTAAAACACATCCATGCTTCTGCCAGAATTCGAACCTGAAGCCATTTGGTACCAAAGAAAGAGGGTATTCCAATTGGCCGCAAGTAAAAGTGGGAGTTTTCTTTGATAACTCGTCCCATTACAATTAATCAAACACATAACAGAAAGAACACATAAATTCCCGATATTCAAGAGAAAAACGAGGCTTTTTCAAAACATTTAGCATTATTTCTAATATTTATATTATAGAAATTTTCATTTACTTATTTATTTGTATTCTACAACGAACAGCACTTTCCATTTAAGCGAAAATCTTACACATGTTGTTGGTATCTAACGTCTAAGATTTAAATAATATTGTAATCTTTTGCATTGCGGAAAAAGATTTTTTTAAATTGTTTCTAATAAAAAAATGTTTTGTTAATTTTAATATATATTTTAATTAAATTATGTGACCGTACTTCCACTTACATATTGGCAACAGCGCCACCGAAGCATTGAAATAAATGCTCAATAGACCTTGAAATTCTCATTTGAGAACAAGTATATATCGCGAACCCTGCGCGTAGCCGTTGTTTCGGATATTCGGCTTAGAATTGGAGTCCTTCCACGAATTTATAATTATTTGACTATAAATGTGTTAAATATTGTATGTCACCTATTGCATGTGTGTCTTTGTGCGTATATAAATAAAGCTGTGAGTTCTCCAATCTGTGCCTCAAGTATCTCAACCCAACCAAACTCAGTTACGATCTGATGGTCCAACCTGCATGCTACAATTAATATTTTTAACAATTGATTCATTTCTTTATTACATTAAAAACTTCTCTTTTATCCCACTTGGTAGACAGCAACATCTAGACCAAGTTCAACCCCTGTTTCCTCTTAGGGGGAAGGAGGGAAGGGGGGCAAATTCTGTTGCAATTTACCACCAGTAGTTGGTCTGACAAGGTCTGACTTGGCTCCGAGCCGCTAAAGGATGGCCGCATCTAAAGGGAAGTGTCTTCCGGACGGACTTTTTAGTGGGAATTACCCCGCACTTGCGTCTCGTTTCAGATAAAACCCAGAAAACTCCAGCCAGGTAATCGGGCTAATGAGGCGAGATACTGAAAATCACAAACGCTATCGAGTCTCCCCGTTTTTTGTTTGTTTGTTTCTTTTGAAACAGTGTTTACAAAAACGCCCCTAGCGGATTGAACCTCCGCCCTAATGCTCACCAGTCGCGCACATTGCCACTCAGCCATGAGTCAGACATATTAAAAAAAGTCCAATACATTTTTCAACTTTATTCGTCCAAATAAAAACACTTATATTTACTATTCCACTAGCTTATACCTAATATTCACTTTTCTTTTCCGATGTGAATCTGATATTTCTTTTTGCCTAAATTTTCAAAAATAACAATCATTAAAATAAATAAATTGCGGCACTCTTGCAAAACCGTTTCGAATATATCACTTCAGAAAAAAAAAAGAACTCAAATGTTCTTGAAGAGCATCACCTTCTGTCTCTACGAATTGATATCTCCTGCTCCAGAATAGAGGGGGATTTAGATGCTACAAACTACTCCATCATCATTTATTTCCTTTGAACACAATCTATCCCGACACCGATAACATTCTGGGTGGATTGTGGGCTCTCCGTCTTCCAGGCAAACGTGCGTTTGGAAAAAGGTGAATAATGATGTTTATGTGTTTGTATCGTGATGCTGAGAAATGGCAATGGGGAATAAGAACTGAAAGGTTTAGGGAACTCGCTGTATCCATTGTTTATTTGAGTGTCAAACTTATAAGTAACCATGGCAACACAAAAGCGGAAAAACAATAACTATAAGTTGAAAAATTTAAGCGCATCTTTTCTTTTGCGAAATCCTACGGAATTATCTCAGGTTCGATTGACTGTTATTTATATTCAGTAAGATTATAAGCATAAAAAAAAAAAAGTTATGGATTTTTCAAATATTTTTGTACACTTTATTTCATTCGATTCACTTCTTTCCTCGTACGATTCACTTCGTTTACTTCTCCCACTGGTAGACGCCAACATCGAGACTAAGTCCAAGAATCCTTAAGGTCTCTTAGAAGGAGGGTAAATGGGGGAGCAACATCTGTTGTGATAGAGCACCTTAAATTTTAGAAGTCTGACTTGATTCAGTGACGCTGAAGAAGGAGGGCAGTGCCTTCCAGTAGGACTTTTAAGGGGAACTACGGATCGTATGGGAGAAACCCGGAAAACCTCTCACCAGGTAGTCTGACTCACGTGGCAAGGTGCTAAACACCACTTATGCCATCGAGGCTCCTCGTTTATTTATTGTTTTTAAACAGTGTCTACAACAAAGCAGCCAGCGGTCTGAACTTTCGCCTAATGCTCACCAGCGGAGCATGTTACCATTGAGTCATGAGTAAGGTAAGTATGAGTTATTCATTGTATGATTAATTGGGCCATCTTCTGCAGTAAAACATAGTAGAATACAATTCCTATAAATTTTTCAACTTTATTCGCCAAAATAAAATCCCTTACGTTTACTATTCCACTAGCTTATACCTAATACTCAATTCTCTTTTTTTTTCACATGAATCTGATATTTCTTTTGTTTAAACTTTTTCAAAATAACAATCATTAAAATAAATCAATTGTGGCACATTCTCTTGCAAACCGTATCGAATATTTCACTTCAAAAAAAAAAAAAAAAGAACTCAAATGTTTCAGAAAGGCATCAACTTTATGTCTCTACGAATGATATCTGCTGCTCTAGAATAGAGGGGGATTTAGATGCTACAAACTACTCCATCATCATTTATTTTCTTTGAACAGAATCTATCCCGACACCGATAACATTCTGGGTGGATTGTGGGCTCTCCGTCTTCGAGGCAAACGTGTGTTTGGAAAAAGGTGAATAATGATGTTTATGTGTTTGTATCGTGATGCGGAAAAATGGCAACTGGGAATAAGAACTGAAAAGGTTCAAAGAACTCCCTGTATCCATTGCATTTGAGTGACAAACTTGCAGTATAGGTAACCATGGAAACATAAAAGCGGAAAAACATCATTCTATGCTGAAAAATGGATCGCATCTTTTCTTATGAAATCCTACGGAATTATCTCAGGTTCGATTGACTGTTATTTATATTCGGTAAGATCATAAGCATAGAAAAAAAGTGATTATAGATTTTTCAAATATTTTTAGTAATGCTAAAAATAAAAATAGCAGAAATGACTAGCACTCTGGCCCTCGATGCCACAGGTTTCGATTCGAATTCCAGCGTTGACATGGATGTTTTTAGATGTTCAGAATTCATCTTAAACCGTAGGTCCCAGTCTAATATGACTGTTAGGTGTAGGGCTGACAACTGAATTCCCGTAAAAAGAAGAAACATTTCCGTCTGGAAATCTGCCAGTAGGCAGCTGCCTTGGCCCGTCATGAGACTGTTGCGCCGATGATGATGATATTAAAACATGGTGACGTTATAAAATTACTGGAACAATTAAAACAATAAGTTTGTAAAGAGTTTTTTGAAATAAACCAGAAATTAAATATTCGTTTTTGCATTAATTTCGTTTTATATTAAATAGATAATTTTTTCATTATAGTGTTCGGAAAATACAACACCTGAAAGTAATCCCGAAACAATTCTATCATTTAAGGGACACATAGGCGAAAGATGAATTTCAGACACAAACAGATTGCTACTGAAGATTCATTTAAATAGCATTTTAACTGTAGTATAATTTAAATAATATATGACAGGGGTTATATACCCCGGCATCTGGAGTACCCATTTTGCCTTTTACGACACAAATGGGCAACAATGGGGTTATTTTAACCCGGACTACAGGAGAGAAATATAAACTTTAACTCCTAATACCAGAGAGTAGTTAATTTTTGCTCCTGGCATCATATTTATGCACTATCATTACAACAACCTTTGAACATTCATTATTATTTGCAGACTCATTTGGCTAATGGAGGCTCATTCTAATAGCATTTAGCAGTATTATGGATTAAATAATATTGAATGTTCAAATTACTGATCTAGTGATAAAGTGCAAAAATAGGATGCCTATAGCAAAATTAAATACTCTCGGCGTACCCGGTTACAGTTTCTTTCCCGTGTGGGTCCATGTTAAGAATAATCACTGCCGGTCCATTTATATATTTAAAAGGCGTTTAATACCCAGGGGTATAAATAACTAGGGTAAAGTCGTATTTCTGACTTTGGGTGACCTATGTCTTTTTGTGTCGCAGGTCAAGGACAAAAAGGAGCTGCATTTTTTACCCTTTATCATGACTCGTCGCACGGGTTCATGGACTTGGTCTAGATGATGTTGCTGTCGACCATGTGGGATCAGAAACAACAACACAGTTTATCTATAACTGTAATCGAATAAAGTAAATAGCAACTGGGAAAATGCATTGAGCTATCAAGAAAGTGAAAAATTTATATATTAATATTTCGGGTTATATTTCACAGAATAATAAATGTTGCCTAATTATCTTTCAAAATTACCACTTTCTTCTCTTAAAAGATTATTTTTGAATATACAATGGTGGTATAGGCTACTTATGTGACAATGAACTTCATTATTTTTATTTTGACTTTTAAAATATCGATAAATATATACAAAATTATTATTGGCCGCATTAATTAGTTAAAGACAAATTAAATAACCATTGCTATATCTTATTTGTAAATATATCGTTAAAGATATATTTTATCACCTTCAACTACTTAAAAATAATTTTTGTTTTGTTATATTATCGTTTATCGTTTATTCTATTGTATTTTTTTGCTAATATTATTTTCTATTGATTTAATTAAAATACAGTTTCAACTTAATGCAAAAAATAAAAAGTATTCAAAATAATTAAAATAAGTATGATACATATTCGTTAGTCTAGTCATCTGATCTTTCTTTATTCACTGGAAGACCATAAAAAAGAAACTGAAACGGATAAACAGTACAACTCTATCAGGCCATGTGAAACTTCCTTAATTGCTTTCAACGTACCTTTAACTACCGTCAGTTTTTGTAAAAAACTGCCGATTCAAAAAGATAAAAACAAATCCCCGACAAGGACATAAAAAAAATGGTGTCCTCGTTAATCTTTAAATAAAAAAAAATTGTATTTTCTGTTCCTGTTTAAATTGGAACATTTTCTCTCTCTCTCCTTCAAATCCATTGGATGAAGAAGACATTCTTTGGATATAATTTCTTTTTTTCTTCTTTTTTTTTTTTTTGTACTTCAACAACTTCAAGTTTTTATTTTGATTTTGAAAGTATTTCTTTTTCCTACCCAACGATCTCGTATCTGACAGGAACGAAAGTTTTAACTGGTACAAAACATGCAACCTTTAGAAAGCAAGCTAAAAAAAAAAAATATTTCCGCTTTTCCTATATATGTATGCAAATTTTTCAAGAAAAGATTCTGGCTTTTGGTTCCACCATATTTAAAAAAATATCACTGCGTTATATCTCTAGATTTATTTATTTTTGTTTTTGTTCTTTAAACACAAAATACATCAAAAATAAAAAAAAAAAATTTCTGAGCACAAATAAAAAAGATTAAAGTAAATCTTGAGCTTTTGTTATAAGGACTGTATAAGGTTCCTAAATATTTTATTAGCTCATAACACAGCAATTGCCTCTTTTTTCCATGATAATTTCATTTGGCAGACATTCATTTTAAAATCTCTTTTTTGTTGCCTTGTTATTGAACTTATTATAGGAGCAACAAGAACTTATGAAGATCATTGATTCATATGTTTCATGGCAAAGATTCAAAGTTTGAAAGTCAGTTTTAACTGCAAGGGCTAGCCCTGACAGACAGCAACAGCTAGACCAAGTCAAAATCCAGGTGGACTCATGGAAGGAGGAGAGGGAAGCTTCTGTTATGATAGAGCACCGATAAGTGAAAGTATGGACTTGGCTTCGTGACGTTGACTTTTACGTTGTAAAGTTGGAAGCCCTACTAAGTCAATGCTCTGCAGTCTTATTAGATCGGGTCATACGACTTAAAAGGGAGTATCCGAATAACTGCAACATCCATGGCACCGTTGAGACTCGTACCGAAACTGCGGCACAGAGTGTAAGGCACTCGGCCATCAGGCACTAGAAGTATTCTTGAATATACAATAGTAGTCAGGCTACTTAAGCATTAATGAACTCCATATTTTTTTATCTTCACTTTTTAAAACATATATATACAAAATTATTATGGGTGTCCTTAATTAAAAGCCAAATTAAATAATTATTCCATTATTATATCCATTCCATTCCTATCCATTTTATATCCATTCTACATCCATTCCCTTCCATTAATAATTATTCCATTATTATAATATCCATCTATATTCCATTATATCTTATCGGTGACTTTATATATTTTCTCCATTTTTATGAGAAAAATAAATATTATTACATTCCAACTATTTAAAATTAGTTTTGTTTTGTTATTTTATCGTTTATCCAATTGCATATTTTTATTCGCTACATAATATTTTCTATTGATTTAATTAAAATACAGTTTCGAACTTAATGCAGAAATATTATTCAAAATAATTAAAACAATGAAATATAATACATATTTATTGCTCCTGCAATCTGATCTTTCGTTATTCATTGGAAGAACTTTAAAAAAAAAAAAAAAAAAAAAAAAAAAGAAAAAAGAAAACGAATAAACAGTACTTAACTCTATCAGGCCATGTGAAAACTTCCTTAATTGGTTTGAACGTACCTTTAACTACCGTCAGTTTTTGTAAAAAACTGGCGATTCAAGATAAAAACAAATCCCCCAACAAGGACATAAAAAAAATGGTGTCCTCGTTAATCTTTAAATAAAAAAAAATTGTATTTTCTGTTCCTGTTTAAATTGGAACATTTTCTCTCTCTCTCCCTTCAAATCCATTGGATGAAGAAGACATTCTTTTGATATAATTTCTTTTCTTCTTTTTTTTTTGTACTTCAACAGCTTCAAGTTTTTATTTGTTTTTCAAAATATTTCTTTTCGTACCCAACGACCTCGCATCTGACAGGAACGAAAGTTTTAACTGGTATAAAAACATGCAACCTTTAGAAAGCAGGTGAAAAAAAATATTTCCGCACTTTTCCTATATGTATGCAAATTTTCAAGAAAAGATTCTGGCTTTTGGTTCCACACCGTATACAAAAAAAAAAACACCACTATGTTATATCTCTCGATTTTTTTTTTGTTGTTTTTAAAACACAAAAAAAATACATCAAAACTGAAATTTTTTTTTGTGTGCTTGAATAAAAAAAGATTAAAGTAAATCTTGAGTTTTGTTATAACGATTATATTAGGTTCCTAAATATTTTATTAGCTCATAATAGCGTATAGACTTTTTTTTTGGTGGTAATTTCATTTGGTGGATTTTTCTTTTAAATTCTTTTTTTTGTTGCCTTGTTGTTGAACTTATTATAGGAGCGACTTAAGTGTCTATAAAAGATCGTTTGGGTCATACGGTTTTGAAAAGAGTTATGTTAAAAACTCTATACTTGAACGAGTGTTAAAACTTTTCATTATCTTTAACGTTCAAAATAAAAAAATCATTTCAATGTAAAAACTTTTTTATATTTTATCATTTAAAAATTATAAATGTTGCTAAGTGAGGTTTACAACTTCTAAAATCAACACTACAACAAATCCGTTTTCTGCAAAAAAAGAATAAATTCCACAGCTTATGTAAATAAACAGCACTGTGTCATACCTCTCGAATTATTTTTTTTTTTTTTTTTGTTTTTATAACACAAAAATACATTAAAAATGAAATTTAGGAAAAAATTTTTTTTTTTTGTTCTTAAATAAAAAAAAAAGATTAAAGTAAATCTTGAGTTTTGTTATAAAGACTGTATTAGGTTCCTAAATATTTTATTAGTTTATAACACAACAATTTGCTTTTTTTTTTTTTTTCATGGTAATTTGGCAGACTTTCCTTTTAAATTCTTTTTTTTTTCTTGCCTTGTTGTTGAACTTATTATAGGAGCAATTTGATCATTGGATCATACGTTTTTCAAAAATAAAACTTGCTATCTATAAGAAAGTCACAACTTTTATCTTCTTTAAATGTAGGAGCGTATACTTAGGTGAAGAAAGAAAATATCGTTAATTAATAATGATATTTTCTAATTCTGAAAACATACACTTCTGAAAAAAATGCTTTGTACCACCTTGGTAGTTATTTAAATTTCATCATCACTTCTTTAAGGAAAAGATCTAAAATACATATATATTTTAAAATAACAAGTATATTTAAAATAACTTTATTTCATGTAACTTTTTTTCATATATTTAAAATAACGTTATTTATAATAAGTATATTTAAAATAACTTTATTTCATGTAAAAAATACAAAACTTCTATTTCTTTTTATAATTTTATCAGATGTTTCTAATTTTTTCATTTTTTAAAAATTTAGATGTTTCAAAAGCTACTGAGGATTACTTTTTAACACAGTTAATTTCACTAGTTTTATCACAGAATGTCTAAAACGTGATTTACAATAGATAAATTGTTTTTTTTATTTTACTATTTCGCACTTATAAAATTAAATTAAAGTAATTTTATATTTACACAAAAAACTTTTTTAAAATATAAATCCGTAAAAATTCTGCTATAAAAACATTAATTTACTTTTCATCTTCTTTAACGTTAAAAATAAAAAAAAAAAATTGCTTTCAATGTTGTAAAAAACTTTTTATATTTTCTCTTTAAAAAAATTTATAAGTTTTGTTGCGCTAGGTTTCTAACTCATAAAACAACACAAGAGCAAATACTTTTTCTTTAAAAGAATAATATTTTTTTGAGCAGCGATATTTTAAATTTTTTTGAAAATCAAATTGGACTTTTCTTTTTCGATTTTAATACCTGCACTTCAATTAAAAAAAAGTAAAAACTTATGCGTGAAAGAAACATTGAAATGTTAAATTTGCACTTTTAAAAAATGTGCAAGTACACTTAAGTGAAGAAAGAAAATGTAGTTTAAATTTTAACAAATGTTTCTCTTTTTATTTTTAAAAAATGCAGACATTTAATAAATTATTTAAATTTTTTTTTTTTATAAAACTTTTCTTTAACTACTTTTATTTGTCGACTATATAAAAACTAAAACTACTTGATACTACTACTTTAAGTATTTTGAAGAATTTTTAACACATTTAATTTCACTATATATCACAGAATGCTTAAAACGTGATTTAAAATGCCCTAAACGTGTTTAATGCCTAAACGCCCTAAAAGTGTTTACACTAGATAGATATTTTTTTAGTATTTTACACTTATTAAATTAAAGTAATTTTAAACTTATACAAAAAAAACATCCGGTTTTTTTAAATAAATCTTAAAATTTCTGCTATAAAAACATTAATTGCGTTTTATAAATAAATAATTATTTAAATTTCGTAATAGATACACAAAAATTAAAATTTTACTGTTAAAACTAAAAACAATATTTACTTATAAAGTCGATTTATTGAGATAGCTAAAATGTTGTTGACAATCTTTTGCAGCCTAACTTCTAGCTAGGTAATGTGTAAGCAATTTATTTTATGTTCTCTTTAAAATCTACTTTTAATCTTCGTTATCAGTTGGTTTTATTAAACTGAACTGCTCATGTATATCATTTTAAAAAATCCATACATAAATAGACAAATGCTTACTAGAGCATATAATTATGACAGACATTTATTATAAGATAAAACATTTATTTACATTAAAAATAAAAATAATTCCAATTTTTTCAAATTATGCACGAATTAGTTTTGAGAACAGAAATGAAAAGAAGAAAAAAGCGATTCATTTATGATAGTTTTAAGAAAATAAATCGCACATAATTTCAAAAAAAAAAAATTGTTTTTTTATTAAGATTATGAATACAAATATATGTAACAATTTTTAATCAATTCGTGCAATATTTTCGACTACAGAGGGAAAGAAAATAGGAATTTCAGTTGGAGACCTGAATACAATAATGAAATAAAAACTAGTTCTGGAAAAAAAGGGAAAATAAACTTTTGCAATAATTATTTTCAACTATATGATTGTCAACAAACCAAACATATTCATCTCATAAAAAATGTTTTCCTAAGAGTATATATTTAAATAAGTAAAAAAAAAATTTATATCCTAAAAATGTATCAATATTAAAATGTAGGAAAAGAAAAAAAACATATGCTATTGCACAATTTCGAAGGAAAAGTTTCATACTGTATTTAAACTAAACTTTCAGAAAAATTAAAAATCAACTACATTTATTGCAAAGTATGAATCTTTTTAATCAAAATTAGTTGAGCCAACTACTGCTGAAAACAACGAATTTTCTAAAATGTTCTATTGTACTTTCTAAAAAGAATTTTTTCATTCTACATAAAAGTTCATTTGCAAATAAATGACAGACACTGTTTAAATTAAATTGATCTGCTTTTTTGCAATGAATTTAGAATTTTCATTTTTGTCATTGAATTACAGAATTATATTTTAATTCCTTGAAGTTTATCTTATTTTAATTTGCTATTTATGGGAATTTTAATAAAGGTTTATTTTGGATTCAAAAACTATAAGTTTTACATGCATAAATCAAACGCGGTTTTTAAATTAGATCAAATATAACTAAATAATATTACTCAAATTGTTTACTTAATATGTTAATTTATAATAATAATAATAATAATAATTTAGGATTATTGTACCAACACATTTATTGAGTATGGAATTTTATTTAATCAAAATCAGTTAAGACACAACTACTACTGAAAACAAAGAATTTTCCCAAATGTTCTACCATGCTTTCTAAAAGATTTTTTCATTCTATATAAAGTTCCCTTAGCTATAGATGCTATTCAATTTAATTGAAATTCTGCTTTTTTTTGCAGTAAATTTGGAATATTCATTTTTGACATTGCATTAAAAATTCATATTTTAATTCCTTCAAGTTTCTCTTATTTTAATTTGCTATTTATAAAAATTTTTAATAAAGATTTATTTTGGATTCAAAAACTATATATTTCACATCCATAAATCAAACGAGGTTTAAATCAGATCAAACAGGGCTAAATAATATTTACCAAAAATAGTTTATTTAACTAGTTAATTTATAAAACTAATAATAATTTAGGATTATTGTACCACACATTTATTGAGTATGGAATTTTGTTTAAGCAAAAGCAGTTAAGACCCATCTACTACTGAAAAACAAAGAATTTCCCCAAATGTTCTATTATGCTTTCTAAACGATTTTTTTTTCATTCTATACGCGTATAAAGTTCCTTTAGCTGTAGATGCTGTTTAATTTAAGTTGACCTTCTGATTTTTTTAAAGTGAATTTGGAATTTTCATTTTTGTCATTTAATTAAAGAGTTATATTTTAATTCCTTGAAGTTTATCTCATTTTAATTTGCTATTTATGGGAATTTTAATAGAGATATATTTTGGATTCAAAACAATATATTTTGCATGCATAAATCAAATGAGTTTTAAATTAAATCAAATATGACTAAATAATATTACCAAAATAGTTTACTTAACAGATAAATTTATAATAATAATAATAATAATTTATGTTTATTGTAGCAACACATTTATTGAGTATGGAATTCTTTTGAATCAAGACCCAACTGGTATTGAAAAACAAAGAATTTTCCCAAATATTCTATTATGCTTTCTAAAAGATTTTTTTCATTCTATACGCGTATAAAGTTCCTTTAGCTGTAGATGTTGTTTAATTTAAGTTGATCTTCTGATTTTTTTGCAATGAATTTAGAATTTTCATTTTTGTCATTGAATTAAAGAATTATATTTTAATTCCTTGAAGTGTTTCTTATTTTTAATTTGTTATTTATGCTAATTTATATAAAGGTTTATTTAGGATTCAAAACTATAAGTTTTGCATGCATAAATCAAACGAGGTTTAAATCAGACCAAATATAACTAAATAATGTTACCAAAATTGTTTGCTTAACATGTTAATTTATAATAATAATAATAATAATAATAATTTAGTATTATTGTACCAACACATTTATTGAGTATGGAATTTTTTTTGAATCAAAATCAGTTAAGACCCAATTGCTACTGAAAACAAAGAATTTTCCCAAATGTTCTATTATGATTTCTCAAAGATTTCTTTTCATTCTATAGAAACTTTCTTTAGCTGTAGATGCTGTTTAAATTAAATTGAGATTCTGCTTTTATTTTCAATGAATTTAGAATTTTCATTTTTGTCATTTAATTAAACGGTTATATTTTTATTCCTTGAAGTTACTGTTATTTTAATTTGCTATATATGGGAATTTTAATAGATATTAATTTTGGATTCAAAACTATATATTTTGCATGCATAAATAATCAAATGAGTTTTAAATTCGATCAAATATGGTTAAATAATATTACCAAAATAGTTTAATTAACAAGTTAATTTATAATAATAATTTAGAATCCCATATTAATAATTTAGGATTATTGAACCAACACATTTATTAAGTAAGGACTTTTTTTAAATCAAAATCAGTTAAAACCAACTACTACTGTAAACAAAGAATTTTTCCAAAATGTTCTACTATGCCTTACAGAAGATTTTTTAATTCTATACAGATTTCCTTTAATTGTAGATGCTGTTTAATTTTTAATTGAGCTTCTGTTTTTTGCAGTGAATTGGGAATTTTCGTTTTTGTCATTGAATTAAAGAGTTATATTTTAATTCCTTGAAGTCTCTCTTATTTTAATTTGCTATTTATGGGAATTTTAATAAAAGTTTATTTTGGATTCGAGGCTATATATTTTGCATGCATAAATCAAACGATGTTTAAATTAGATTAAGTATGGCTATATATATTACCAAAATAGTTTATTTAACAGGTTAATTTATAATAATAATAATAATTTATCCTAACAATAATAGTACCAACACATTTATTGAGAATGGAATTTTCAAAATCAGTTAAGACTCAACCGCTTCTGAAATCAAAGAATTTTCCAAATGTTCTACTATACTTTCTAAAAGATTTTTTCATTCTATATAAAGTTCCTTTAGCTGTAGATAGTGTTTATTTAAATTGAGCTTCTGTTTTTTTGGAATTTTCATTTTCGTCATTGAATTAAAGAGTTATATTTTTATTGCTTGAAGTTTCTCTTATTTTTAATTTGCTATTTATGGGAATTTTAATAAAGCTTTATTTTGAATTTAAACTATATGATGTGCATACATAAATCAAATAAGTTTTAAATTAGACTAAATATAATTAAATATTATTACCAAAATTGTTTTACTTAACATGTTAATTTATAATAATAATAATAATAATTTAGGATTATTGTACCAACACATTTATTGAGTATGGAATTTTGCCAATTTTTGGCTTCAATAGTATTTTTTTTCGCCAAAAAAGCAATGCTTTATTAACACACGAAATTCCTTTTTATCCATTTTTTCAAACAAACAAAAGTTGCTTCACTAAAAATGCTATAACTCACATACTAATAGTGCAACAGCTGTCGAATTTATACACGTGTCTTTTGAAGGTTAGGCTAACTAAAATTTATATGGATTTTTAATACTAGTAGCGCCATCTATATGTTAGCTTATGAACTTTTCAGCCAATCTATAGTATTGGGAAACAAAGAATTTTCCCAAATGTTCTACTATGCTTTACAGAAGATTTTTCATTCTATATAAAGTTCCCTTTAGCTATAGATGCTGTTTAATTTCATTGATTTTCTGCTTTTTTTGCAGTGAATTTGTAATTTTCATTTTCTTCATTGAATTAAAGAGTTATATTTTAATTCCTTGAAATTTCTGTCATTTTACTTTATGAGAAAATTTAATAAAGATTTATTTTTGGATTCAAAACTATATATTTTGCATAGATAAATCAAATGAGTTTTAAATTAGATCAAATACGACTAAATAATATTACCAAAATAGTTATCATAATAGTTTGCTTCACAGACAAATTTATAATAATAATAATAATAATTTAGGATCATGAATTTACACAAACCAAGCGTATGAATTTATTACAGTAATTTCTGTATACGGGCCTCGATTGAACTGGATAATGTGATCGAGTAACTACATTTGTGTCAGTGTCAGAAAACGAGTTAGCTCACATGCTTTGGATGATTAGAGCGGCCATTTTCATAAATCAAGACGGGATTTAATCGGCAAACTCGATTGACATTGTAGGGTGTGGCTACAAGGAAGGGTGTGGACCAGTTCAGGCTAGTGAGATTCTCTTTTCCGAAATCGAATTTATTTATGAATACCACACCAGTTGGCAAGCTTTTTTTGAAAAATAAAAGAATGTCATGGTCATGCAGGGCAATGATGCTTGCGAATTTATTGTATAAATATTAAACATATGAAATGTTGGCATCTGATAGCGATTATGGATGGATATAAGGTACATAATAGACTTTCGAATAACATTGCTAAAAAGGTTTAGGGAGAAGAAATTAATCAAAATTAGATTAGAAATTTTGTTTTTGGAAAACGAATTTTATCAAATATGTTTTAGTCAGTAAGTGAATGAATTCACATGGAGAAATAAAATCATTTTTAACTGTATTGAAAACTCGATAATAACAGTATGATATAAACACGATAATAACAGTATGATGAACTCACTAATAACAGTATGATAAACACGATAATAGCAGTATGATGAACTCGCTAATAAGAGTGTGATAAACTCGACAATAACAGTATGATAAACTCGATAATAACTGTATGATAAATTCGATAAACTCGAAATTGAAAACTCGATGGTTATTATAATAATATGTGTGGCAAGAAATTAATACGTCTTTAAGAATTTTAAATATTTTGTTTTTTCGAAAAAAAGAATTTTATCAAATATTTTGTAGTCTGTAGGAAAATAGATTTACACACGGAAACAAAATCCTTTTAACAGTATAACAGCATTTTTTGACAGTTTAATTCTGAGCAATCCTACACAGAACTATTTTTTAGGTGTATAGTAGAAATTCGCCAACAGTAAGCAATTTCAATGATCTTATGGAGTTGGCGAGCACTGTCTTCACCATTCTATAAACCAATGGATTTGGGTACCTATTTAGTCCCAATTGATTGATTGCATATTCAAAGCCCAATTGATTGAGTGTCTATTCTAGACCAATTGATTGAGTATCTATTCTACACCCAATTAATTGAATCCCTATTATATTCTTATTTTCCAGACGTGCATGTGGCTATCTCGCAATTTGGCGAGAATTTTAAATCGCCAATATGTGCGTATTGCAATCACTGGTTAGAAATTGAAAACTCGATGATTGCTAAAATGGTATTGTGACAAGAAGTAAATGCTTTTTAAAGAATTTATCATGTTCATTTGTCATTTAAAAGATATTAAGAAAACTCGATTCATGTTAGGTAAATATTGATGTGAGATGTTCATATACACTATCATAATCACCAGTGAGTCTCTACATTTCTGTAACCTCTGATTGCAATATATGCAGCTGGCTGTTTGAAACTTTCGTTATCTTGAATGTTTGTAGGGAGAGCTAGTTTTATTTTGTCTAGAGTAGGCACTCAAATTAATTGTTTCATATTGCAGAGACAATATGTTACAAAATCAAAAGATAAATTGAAAATCGTTATTGTTCAAAACAATTTTTGCAGTACTCAAAAAGTTGTCTAAACATAAAAAAAATTTATATGGTACAAATTAAAAATTTTCTTTAAAACGTTTCGTCAATATATTACCAAAATGTGTAATCCGATTTACCACAAAGATTTCTAAAGTACATTACCTACCAAATATCTTTTAATTCATATATAGCATCATCAAAAAAATTTTTTACTACAGCATAAAATGAATAAATAAATGAGTTAAATAATAAATAATGTATAAAAGAATGTAAGTAAAATTTAAAAATATAATTTTGTAATATTTGCTTTTTATTCATTAGTAAGTAAAAGATTCGTACATGCAAGTATAAACCGTGGAAATTATTTATTATTATTCATTTGATTTTCTTATCGCATTCTATAAAAAAGGAAGTAATTCATTAATGTGTTTATTTGTGGGAAATAATTAGAATTACTATTTTCTATACTTATAATAAGGCACTA